>JAODLL010063691.1:0-17574 GCA_026546735.1 Forbesichthys agassizii
CTCTGCTGCTACTGCTTTTGCTAGAAAACACTTGGCGTATAAAAAAACCCCGGGAACGAACGATAAACCGAGATTTGATGCTCATGCAGAGGGACAGCGTATGCGGCTGCAAGCGAAAGGTGGGCGGAGGTTAATAACTGGGTTTGTGGTGCTGCTGAGAGTGGTTACGATAGAGTCTTAATTGCACAGAGCCTGACGGGGGGTTTCATTTGTTGATTAAACTTGCTATAAAAAATATACAGTTGTGGCTGAGAATTCTCACTCCTGCTGCTCTGCTAGAGGTGTAATGGCATGAAATCATCAGCTTGCCGCTGCATGGTAGCTTTGCTTTAAAGCAATATTGAGTTGTTTCGGTTATGAACGATTCGTTAGAAAGGAACAAATCTTTTAAGTGAATTCAATTATTTGTTCAATGCTGTGCACTGATCATTTATAATATATCTTGCTTGTTAACATTTGACTGCATTAAAGGTATAGTCAGCTATTGCAAGCTAATTGTAAGCTAATACACTTCATTGTCAAATTCAACAAATATCTCTTGTCTCCGTAAATCGGAACATCAACAAAGTGGCGAACACCGCTAACATCAACAACGTGGCGGCGCCGCCGCGGAGGACTACAGAAGAATATAGTTTTGATTTGAGCTCAAAGTTAGCAAGCCTTCTTGACATTGACTGGCCCTGCCTTTAAAGGTATGGTTAGTCATTCTTGCTAACTTCGAGCTCAAATCAAAACAGTATCGCTCCGCCGCCCTCACACCCTCACCGTCTCACACGTTAAAATGTATTTTGAAACAAAGCCTACTAATACGGCTTTGTTGATTCAAGCACTTTGTTTATGTTCTTATTTCCGGAGCCAGGAATGTGTCGGATTATTGTTTCACCACGCACAGAGAACACTACATTTAGTGTAATGCGAGGAGATTTGCCAAAAGTTGCCAAGCTGACTTTACCTTTAAGTGTTCTATGATTTTATTTGTTTTAGAAGACTATTGCTAGCATGAGCAAATATCCTCTTGGAGGTGGGCCATGTCATTCATTGGAAGAACTGAACGATTCCCTTGAGTAACTGACCAAATGTTGTTTACAGTCTGAACGTCAAGGAAGAATTAATGTATCGTTCAATGAACGAGAATTGGGCATCTCAGTGTTTTTTGTGACAGTAATCTCTGATTGCCTCTTAAGGAAAGCAAGGAATCTATTGACTAAATGAACCTTCCTCTCTAAAACCTCAAAAATGTGCCTGTTTGTGTGAATGTGTGGTGTGTGGTGTGTGTGTGGGCGTGTGCGCATGCATGTGTGTGTGCACGTGCGTGCACGTGTGTTTCCAGCTATGGTGGAGCTGGATGGCGATGACATCAGGATCTCCTCCAGAGGAAAGTTGGCAGAGAGAGACATTGTTCAGGTGACTGCCCTTTATAGCACGGAGGAAACAGCTGCATATGAAATCTAAGCCTGGCTCAGCAAATACATCAGGGATGTCTTGGTGTTATGACTCAATAAATAACTGCTAACAAGTCAGGGCCTGTTCTTATTTCAATTATAGAGAGCTGTCAGCAGCTATCTGTATAATTCTAATGAATCAAAATGTTTTCAACATTTAATATAAAGGGTTACACATGTAAAAAAAACTCTCAAAGTCTCAGAGATTAAATGATATCATACATTATGACGTAGTGTCACTCGCAGTGTGGTCAAGCAGTTATGATCAACTCGTAAACCAAGATTCACCATCCCTGTCAGAAATGCACAGTACCTCTGATGTTTTCTAAATCTCTTGTAGCATGTAATTAGTTTGGCTTGACAAGAGCAGATATCACCGCTGCAACACTGTAGAAACAGACAATACAGTAAATTACCCCATGGCTAGGACCTGATGCAAGATCATTTCACCCAGGCTTTCTGCACCGGGCCACCTCCAAGCCTATGGCCAGATAAAAAATCACATTAAGTCACAGTCTATGATTTGTAAATGTTAAACCCGCCTAGTAAATGTAAGCTCTGGGGTATAGTGTGATGAGCTTGAGTCGTATTAAAAAGTAATTCTTACTTTTAGCTACAAATGTTACAGCCAGTCTCCTCACAGACTATATTTAAGTTTAGATTGCTGCTACCATGGTAACAGAATGGATCATCTATGTTTTAAATGCAAAATCATTCAGTCGTATAAAAAGTTCCTCTCTTCGTGTTTACAAATGAGGATGTTTAGCATCATGCATACACAAAAGCAAATTAGCCTTATGCCAAGATGGCATGTCTACAGCCCCAAGCTCTTAAGACTGTGTCTCCCTCTGACAACAGTAAACATGACAAACACCTGGTAGAGACAGAAAATACAAGCTCATATACATTTTCAGCGAATCGTGGCATTCAACAGTGACACTAAAAGTATAGCCTATTTGCTTGGGTGTGTTTAACAACAGATCAGATTTTGAAATAGAGAGAACCAATATATGTGTACTCATGTTGAAATCAGTAGGATGAGTGAAATAATCTGTGAAAATGTGGTTTAATTTTGAAGTACAATGAGCTCTTTTTACATGCAGAGATTTGACACTCTAGAGGCAGCTTTATAATGATGCTGGACCATTTGACAGTTTTATGAATATATTTATGCCAGGGCAAAAAGCCCACTAGGAAGGGTTGTATAAAACAATTCTGTTGTATGCATGAATCAAAACAGACCCAAATCAGTAGCCATTTTTAGCATACCAACTTTTTTTTCTTCCTTACTTTAATTGTAACTATTATTGTAGCACCACTTTGTTTAAAGGGTTCATGTATAATGATTTGTAAAACCTCACCACTCTCAACCTCACAACTTCCAGTAGTTTAGGTTGCTCCACCTCTATGTTTACATGTGAATTAAAGCAGTGTGATGCAAACTACACGCTCATTGCTTTGTTTACACGTGAATTAAAGCAGTGGGATGCAAACTACACGCTCATCGCTTTAACATGTGAATTAAAGCAGTGTGATGCAAACTACACACGCTCATCGCTTTGTTAAGATGTGAATTAAAGCAGTGTGATGCAAACTACACACGCTCATCGCTTTGTTAACATGTGAATTAAAGCAATGTGATGCAAACTACACGCTCATCGCTTTGTTCACATGTGAATTAAAGCAGTGTGATGCAAACTACACACGCTCATCGTTTTGTTAACATGTGAATTAAAGCAGTGTGATGCAAACTACACACGCTCACCGCTTTGTTCACATGTAAATTAAAGCAGTGTGATGCAAACTACACACGCTCATCGCTTTGTTAACATGTGAATTAAAGCAGTGTGATGCAAACTACACACGCTCATCGCTATGTTTACATGTGAATTAAAGAAGTGTGATGCAAACTACACACGCTCATCGCTTTGTTCACATGTGAATTAAAGCAGTGTGATGCAAACTACACTCGCTCATCGCTTTGTTAACATGTGAATTAAAGCAGTGTGATGCAAACTACACGCTCATTGCTTTGTTTACACGTGAATTAAAGCAATGTGATGCAAACTACACACGCTCATTGCTATGTTAACATGTGAATTAAATCAGTGTGTTTGCAAACTACACACTCATCGCTATGTTAACATGTGAATTAAAGCAATGTGATGCCAACTACACACGCTCATCCTGTAAGCTACATGTATGTGCACAATCATTGCAAAAATACGTGCATGCTAACGGAATAAACACGTTTGTTATTTAAGGAATAGCAATAATGCTATTACATGTACAATTTACCCCTCAGATAAGACAAGTGCTACAATAGAACTAGTTGATTTATCTAACAAATGATGTGTGGGTGAAGTAACAAATAAGCTTCAGGCATCTCAAAAGTCATGTAAGTTTCGTATATAAAGTAGCCTATATATGCAGTATATCCTATAGTAGGCACGCTATGTAAAAAACAAAACACATTTGAGCATGTTGGAGTATTTGTTTGTGACGCCTCTCTGTGTCTGCCGGGCAGTTTGTCCCCTTTCGGGACTACATGGACCGGACAGGCAACCACGTGCTGAGCATGGCGCGGCTCGCCAAGGACGTCCTGGCCGAGATCCCCGACCAGTTCATCTCCTACATGAAGAGCCGCGGCATCAAGCCGAATCCCGCCCCACCGCCGTACACGCCACCGGGGCACACGCACCACCACACGCAGATCTGAGCGGCCCGGATCGCACACGAACACGGGGGACTGACCCCGACGAGGCGGCGCGGCAGCCTCTCAGCATCCAGAGGAAGCCCACGAAGACTTCCTGTTAATGCTGTCGCCACGGAAAGAGGAAGCGCTAGGAAAATTGGCGTTGATGTTATCTTGTGCCGTTATCTTCCCAGCGACTATCAGGGCGGCGTTTTGTTTTTTGTTTCTTGTTACGGTGTAGCTATTCAGATAGTTTTGCGTAGAGAGAGAGTGTGAGAGAGAGAGAGAGAGAGAGAGAGAGAGAGAGAGAGAGAGAGAGAGAGAGAGACCCTCCCTCCCTCAATGTACTAACTAGCTACATGCCAGGCTGTGTCCAGTTTGAAAGCAGGTCAGCTCAAAAGGTCATGTTGTGGTTCAAACTTGTGCCTGTCTGTAGTTTTAGTGTATCAGGACAAACACACCCCTAATTTGAACTTTGACCTAAGCCTTGCTTGTCAGTCATTGGTGTGGTTTAAAAAGTGATACCTTTCCCATTTGAAACCTGTTCAGGCAGTGGAGGATTAATTGAATATATGCCATAGCATTAGTTATGATGGAAGACAAATGGAGAACTGTTGTTTTCATCATATGCTTTATTATGTTGTGGATTGATAATCACATTTTTCATACCATCAGGTAAGAACTCTGGTTCTTCTTGATACATGTTTATAGGTGCATGTTGTATAATGTATGAGAATTAAATTCCCAATATTCCAGTATTTATTGTTAAATGTTATCCAAAGTGGCATGGAAATTTGATACATTTGTATTTGATTACCATAAATTCTGTCCTATTTTGGTCTTGCACTAGTCAAAAAATTGTTTTGGACTTATTATAACATTTTATAAAAGCACAATACTATTTGTGTCTGCTCTACGCTAAGCAGATGTTATTCTTTTGAGTGCTGCTATTTGAATCTCGGGGGAAACTACTTTTGATTACGTTCAAACATACTGGGCCATTACAGTTGCAATGATAACGGACGGCAATCCACCATTTAAAAGATTTGTTAGATGTACTATTACAAATTGAAGAGAAGCATTTCATAAGACAAGCTGTTGCATGATAGCATTAACCACTTGAACATAATATAACAACATAATCCCTGTTTCATTAACAAGGCTCTTCTTTAGCATGCTATGAAGCCTGGGTTTGTGAAGTTAGTGTGGGGAGACATTTAGAAAGAAGTCAACCTGAATCAAATCCCACCACTATGTAGCTACAGTCAAAAGTGAATTATCCTTAGAGGGAAATGTCTTTGTTTAATCGATACTTTGACAATGTAGCATCACTGTCCTCGGTGAAGGCCTTCGAGGAGTGAAAAGGCAGTCAATCCATCTCATTTCTGTCCTCAGTGCTCAAAAACAGTGTAGTTAGACGTGTACCCTTTTGGGGTTGGTCGTAAAGGTTGGAAATAAAATGTAGTCATTATCATTTGTGACCAAATTGTTTGTGTTGTCTAAACGGTAGGTTAGACAACAATTTAAGGAAGAACACCCTTTCCTTGAGGAGTGCTTTTACTGTATGTTTTATAAATATTTTGAGATATTATTGTATTTAAGATATTTATTTTTTCTGGAATGTGTATGATAAGCCATCTCCCCTGGAGTCGATGTCACTGTGGTGAAATCATCTGCTCCCCCCTCGCCCGCCCCCCTTCCCCAGCCAACATAAAATGAACATCTATAGGAATGTTGGATTCACTATACGTGTCAATACACTTAAACACATTAACACGATTATTTTATATGAAAATCTTCAACTGTAAAATAGTGACCAGCCCATCTGGATTGCATGCATTCTACGGCCAAATATGGCGGCAAGCTCTAAGGACTGTTTACTACGTGTTCTCTCTCGTGCCTGGCATTTGTCTTTCCTGCTGGACGTCTGTTGTTATGTCCTGATATCTCACCAGTGAGGAAAACTGTAGCCAATTGGCATGTTACAGTTTTCGTTTAAGTATTTTCTTTTCTATTCCCCCTTTTTACCTTTCTTGTTTCTATATCTGGGTTTCTTACTTGCACGGTTCCCTTATTTTCCTTTGAACGGGTTTATATTGTATATGATTGTTGTTATACAGTGGGTTGTGAAATACTTTGTATTGGACTGCCTTAAAATAAAATAAATTAAAAACATACTACTTTTATAAAAGCTGATTGAGAGTTATACTCTTTGACTTTGGTGAGAAGGGGGACCCTTCCCTTATACTATATAATTTAAAAGTGCTTTATTATTTTATATCTTCAGATAGCATAGAAATCTTCAATATATATAGTCAGGACAGATACAGTAAAAGGACAGATTGTGTTTTTCACATCTACGCCAAGAGGATCTTTTCATTCAGAAAATAGTATATGATTATATACTTACAATGCTTTAAGAAAATCTATTTGAATCATGACATTTCACAGACATGCATTTAATTAGGCTGTGGAGGCCGCGCATGTAGTGATAATTAAGAAATGTACTCCCAGGAGAAAGAGACCTCTTCCACCAAAACTGGCTGCAGGAGTAGAAAGCATAGTTTTTTAGGTCACAGGGTGTAAAAACTACTGAATGCAAACAGAGGTAATATTTAGCTGTTTTGGAATGATTATAGTAATTACAATATATTGCTAAGAACCAGTGGAGGTTACTGTGTTTGTGTGTGTTGTTTTTCCTGCATTGGAAACTACATTGTGCTCAGAAATGAGTAAAAAACTGCTTGGGGTTTGGTCTAATCTGTTATTGTAATGTTCTTTCTGCCAGCCGTTCTTACCAGTCAGCAGGGTTGGTATAGGTTACTTTTTAAATGTAATCCGTAACAGTTAGTTACTGGACTAAAGTTATAATCAGTAACATGATTTCTGGATTAACTAAATTTAGCAACATAATCTGATTGCTTTTCATTACTTTTAGATAACTTCATGCTTAAATATTGTTCTTTGAAATTCCATCCAAAGCATTTTTTTATTTTGAAAGAAGTACTTTATTTAAATTATTGATTGATATTTGTGTGTCCCGATTCTGAGAGCTGTTTTGTCGTCTGGAGCCTTGTGCTCCTAGTATGGTGTCCAAGGCAAAGTGGTCTCAGGGGATCAGTGGTTCAGAAGACCCTGCATGGAAAATCATATATAAGGAGAAGTTACCCTGCCCGGAGCCCCCACCTGGAGCCAGGCCCAGAGGGAGGGCTCACTGGCAAGCGCATAGTGGCTGAATTTGCCATGGAGCCCAGCCGGGCAAGTCTACTCTAAGGTGCTAAGGTGCTGGAAAGGAGGGTTCTGTTAATAGTTGAACCTCTGATTGAAGAAAAACAATGTGGTTTCCGTTCTGGACGTGGAACAACGACCCAGCGTTTTACTCTCGCAAGGATCCTGGAGTGGGCCTGGCAGTGTTTTGTGTACATGTACATGTGTACATGTGTTTTGTGGATCTGGAGAAAGCGTATGACCGGTTTCCTTTGGAGATACTGTGGGAGGTGCTGCGGGAGTTTGGGGTGAGGGGGTCCCATTTAAGGGTAATGTCCAAAACGAGTTATGTACGGATTCTCTGCAGTAAGTTGGGCTTGTTTCAGGTGGGGGTTGGTCTCTGCCAGGGCTGCTCTTTGTCGCCAGTTCTGTTTGTGATATTCATGGACAGGATATCGAGGCGTAGTCGTGGTGGGGAAGGTTGGCAGTTTGATGGCCTGTGGATCTCATCACTGTTTTTTGCAGATTTTCCAGCACTCACTGGATCGATTTGCAGCCGAGTGGAAAGCGGCTGGGATGAAGATTTGCACCACTAAATCTGAGGCCATGGTTCTCAGCAGGAAACTGATGAAGTGCCTACTCCGGGTATTGAATGAGTACTTACCACAAGTGAAGGAGTTCAAGTACCTCGGGGTCTTGTTCACAAGTGAGGGGACATTGGAGCAGGAGATTGGCCGAAGAATCGGAGCAGTGGGAGCGGAATTACAATCACTTCACGGCACCGTTGTGACAAAAAGAGAGCTGAGACGGAAGGCAAAGCTCTCGACCTACCGGGCAATTTTCGTTCCTACCCTCACCTATGATCATGAAGGGTATGTGATGACCGAAAGAACTAGATCACAGGTACAAGCAGCTGAAGTGCATTTTCTCAGGAGGTTGGCTGGTGTCTTCCTTAGAAATAGGGTGAGAAGCTTGGCCACCTATGATGAATTCGGAGTAGAGCCGCTGCTCCTTTGCGTCGAAAGGAGCCAGTTGAGGTGGTACGGGCATCTGGTAAGGATGCCCCCTGGGCGCCTCCCTAGGGAGGTGTACCAGGCACGTCCGGCTGGGAGGAGGCCTCTGGGAAGACCCAGGACTAGATTATATCTCCACATTGGCCTGGGAATGCCTCTGGATCCCCCAGTCAGAGCTGGATAATGTGGCTTGGGAAAGAGAAGTTTGGGGTCCCCTGAGCTATTTGTTTTATGCATTTTTCTTCTGCAAACATCCCTTTTTAATTAGTAGTTTAATTAGTCCTAGAAGTCACCTATTACATTTTTTTTTAATAGAGCCTACCTTTAATCTGATTTCACTTTTTTAGCTGGTAACTGTATCGATTACTGTTAGGCCTATACTAAAAAATGTTGTAATCAGTTACTTCCCAACCCTGCCAAGCAGTTATTTTATGTGACAAACAGACACAGTCTGGTGATCCTGGACATTCATAGGAACATGCTTTCAGATGCTCAGCAGGCATCATTGACTAGACAGAAATCATGTCTGGAGTCAGTTTATATACACTATATGGTTTTATTTGCCATGAATGTACACCCAATGAACAATGTAGCCTAGCAAGTGGAATCATGTTGAACTGACATTATCCTTAAACGTGAGGTGCCTAGGCAACTATGCATCCTATTTGCAGGTGTAGACCCAGCAGTGTTTGTTAAAATTGACTGAATGCGCATGTGTCTAGATCGACAAAACATTAGGTTACTGGTAAATATGTCTATCTGGCTATTGGATAATTATTATTATTCTATCAATGTCTGTTCATGTGAGATTAACAGCAGAAATAGGCCTACAGCATTTTGCACATTCATATACGCACACATGAATGTCTATATTGAGTTTAAATTTAAGATGCACTGAATCTTAATGTAACATTTCAACAGCAACATACACTTTTACAAAGAAAGTATCTAGATTTTAGTTAATAATAGCAGGTTGTTTTTTTGTGTCTGCTTGCTTTTAACATAATCTATAGTGAAATACTGCTATCTTCTGGTCATAAAAAGCACATACAGCTCACGGGGACAGTCAGCCTGCGTCGGCCATTAGCGCAGAAGAAACTTTACGTTTGCGAATCAGAAACAATAGTTACGCTTGCGAATCAGGCAGTTTAGATTGAATCAGACGATTTAGATTGACCAAACTGGAATATTTCTCTCAAAATGACATGCGTAAATATTGGAAGCGCAAGCTTGTCCTTCTATCCACAAATGCAGATTCACCAGATCGCAAGCTAAGCTTTTGATTTGTAAACGTGAATATTGTTAACATATCTGAAAATATCAAGTGCATGCATGAATATTTTTTTGCAGTCAAAACGTTTGTGTTTGCGGATAGCAAAACCACGTATGTGGGTCTATGCACACTAGATGGCATGACTGTGGAATTACGGTACATATTTACTTGGGCGTGCACCATTTAAGGCGTGTTGTAATAAATACATAATTACTCTAGGAAGTATATGCTTCAGTGCTTTATACCGGGCATGTGTGCAGTTGTATGCGACCACACAACAATATTATAAATAATAATAATACAATTTAAGTTAACATTTATTTATTTATACGTTTTGATCATTTACGTATGCCCACCCGTAAAAATGGCTCCTAGAGATATTCAACAGCAAACGTACAAGATATTACAATGTTTGCTCGACGATGACGAAGACCCTTTCTCAGCCCGTCAAATGGATAGCGGGTTTGAAGTGGATCATAGCGATGTCGGTATGAAATGCATTTTTATGGAATATTGGATGCCAACTTCAAGCGTTGGTTTCGGTCTACTTAAGTATTCACACATCGCTGAGTCATTCATTGCACAATTCGCAGCTTGCTGTATTGTAATGGTTGTTTTTTTATTTTATTTTAGCACGATCTGCAAAATACAATATCCTTAATTAAAAGTATACATTTCGTCTTTAAGTCATATTCAGAATTCAGATCAAGCCTTCTAGGCTAGGCAGCTATTTCGAAATGAGATAGAAAATGCATAATTTCTTTCCAGATAACACATTTGATCCAGTTTTAATAGCTGATAAGCTGAAAGAAGTGGCCGATAAATTCAATCACAACCAAGTATTTCAGGAAGCCGCGCTTGCATTGAGTCGAACAGCATCAGATCAGGTAGGTTGTTATCTTGTAAAGTCCAATTTCAAAAAACAAATAGTAGGCTAAGCGCCTTATGTACCTTTTTAAATAGACGTCATGGCAGTCCAAACTCTAATGTCATACAAATACATAAATAAGCCAGTAATCATTTCATTAGGGTGGTGCTTACACTATTGGTATTGATATCAGAGATACCAGCCTGGATATTAGGCCTACTTGGTTATGGATTGAGGAAATCATGTAATCATTGTTATGGCTCATACTTACTGAAAGTCACAAGTTCCGCTCTGTTGAAATTTTTGCATTTGAATTTCCTCATATTTTACCTGACCAAGTAAAATTGTCTGCCTCCTGTACAATATATATTATCCCATAATACAGTAGTTGTGTTGCTGTATCATGTATATTGCTGTAAATACTACTACAGTACTACTACTACTACTACTAATGCTAATAATAATAACAATAATAATAAAACATCTTAATTTGTAGCACTGTGTCAATCGGAAAGTAGTGACATGCTAATTTTAAATGATGACCAGTCCACACAGTTTGCCTCTTCATATTGAAGAGGAAAACAGAACGCATCCACTGTCTGTGGTGTAAACCATAACCTGTCACCAACCATTTCTCCCCAGGCCATGCAGTTAGCGTTCAGCCAAGGGGTGGATGCCTTGTGTCAGCATAATTTTGCTCAGCAACCTGAGGTGGCTCCGGAGCTGCACCTGATACATGCTTCAGTCGCTCTGGGCCTGTATATTAGGAAGAATAACCGAGGGCTGAAATGCCAACTTCAAGGCGTCATGGCCACTTTCCTCAACACCCGTGTTGGCGAGTGGCTTTCTCAGCATGGCGGATGGGTGAGTTCCGTGAGTTAATTAAACCGCATGATGTGGAAATTGCGTTGCGTTGGACAGATAGTGATTCATAGTTGAGCCCGCTGGTTTCACTTTCAGGTTTAACTTAATGTGAATCTTCCTTGGAACTCTAAGCTCTTCCTGGGAACTCACTTAACCTAATGCTACACAACATAAGCTTGTGCAAGGATGTCGAGAAAAGGTGTACTGCATACCAAAGTCAAATTGTGCAGCCCCCTCCTTGTGCACACACACATACACACACCTACTTCCAATGTCAGTGTCTGTCTGACAAAGTTACCGCATGCATAACTAGTGGAAAGTAACACAAATCAATGTCAGTATGTTAATTCAGCAACTTGCCCTGGTTAAAGGTAAAGCCCGCTGTTGCAAGCTAATTGTAAGCAAATACTCTTTTTGTGAAATTCACCAAATATCTCCTCATACTTAATTAACTTACCGTTCTCGTGCTGAAAAAATGATCCGATACACACACTCCGTAAATAGGAGCATCAACACAGCCGTAGCACTATGATATGCTTAAATGCGTTTCAGTGTGTGAGGCGGCGCTGCGTAGTGATATTGTTTCGATTTGAGCAGTTACCAGGCGTTCTCGAGAATAACCGACCCTGCCTTTAACCACACAGCTCTGGCTTTCAATCTCTGCACCACACCCTCTACAGCAATCGTTCCCAACCAGGGGTACGTGTACCCCTAGGGGTACTTGAGCAGTTTGCAGGGGGTACGTGAAAAAACTGGAGAGTTAAACATGATTTACAAAATCATATGAATGTCGATTTATACAGTAGGGTGTGCAGGCTAGGCATGCAATTGTGCTGCATCTACTGTATAATTCTCCAGGGTGGATGTCAATTGTTACACCGCTCTGAAGTTCACATCAAAACATCACACAATCAAATAATCTAGATGCTAACACATACTGTATGTGTGTTCAATAGAACACGTTTAGGAGAAGCATCAACACACCAGTATGGGGGTACTATTGCCTTGGTGTAACAGAGCAAGGGGTACATGAGCCAAAAAAGGTTGGGAACCACTGTTCTACAGTACAGTACCAGTGTCTGGTCTGAATATACGTAGGCTGCTTTTGAAGGAGGGATCCTTCTCAACAGCAGCAACATGGGAGCAACGTGAAAATTAAATATGTGGCCTTGATTCAGCTCACCCTCCCTTCCCTCCCGTCATCCGCTAGCCTATCAATCTCTGAAGAAAACCAATAGAGCATTAACAACTAGCTAATGTATTAAAATGTATTTGTTTTAAGACACAAGATATAGGCCGGTCGGAAGCCTCTTCTGCCACCGTACTCAATCTCGGTGTCCGAGACGCTGTAGTATTGACAAACACTATAACAACATCTTAGAACGGGGAGACGGAAGTTATGGAACATTTTGTTTTGTTGTTGTAGTTATTTGATATTTAACCGGTTTGAAAATGAATTGGGACTTTAATTAAACTAGGACCTCTATAACTGGAAAATTTCTTAAATTACACATTTTTATTTTTTCTTCAAACATTATGTATGCTTTTTATCACATCAAAAATATTCAAGTATATACAGTATTTTTCTGTTTGTTCTTCTTTCAGAGAACAGTGGGAGATGCTGGTTGTTGAAAGACTCAAGTGGATTTTAATTTCTTTTCAAGTGTAGGCAAGTGAGCCAATAAAATCATATGCATTATATTTCAAGATTGATGCTGACACAATATGATTATACAAGTTTTGCTTTAGTCTTGGGGGGGCAGACGAATTATACGGTGTAATTCCTATCTGGGGATAATGGTGACATACTTCGGTTTAAATATAGGTGGAGTACAAATCCTTTGGCTATAGCTATATATATATATATATATATATATATATATATATATATATATATATATATAATGCCTCCTGCAAACTACTCAGTTAAAACTGATAGATCTTTTTTTCGTTGTTGTAGGTTAAATGTGTTGCAACAGCAAAGTGCACAAAAAGTAACCGTATGTTGTTGGTTGGCCAGCAGATGGCGCCTCCCTAGTTTGACTGTCTCAAGGAAGTTTTTCTTAGCCTACTAATTTAGGGCAGGTGTGCGAAGGGTGAACGGACGCCTGTTGAGGAAGTATACGTAAACGCACAGCTATAATTAACAACTACACATACACACTCCGTATCCGCATGCAAGACCGTGACCAAAGCCTGCAATAGCCCAGAATACAAGAGCATCAACCATCTACAACGACAACTTGTGAGTTAACAGCGGCAGCAATACCGAGCGAGTCTAAACATACAATCACCGAAAGAGACGCAGGCAGCCAATCTAGAGGAAGACGGCGGCATAACTTTAACAACACACTTCAGTTTCTGCCTGAGAAGTGAATTTTATGCTACTTCAAGGTGGCATCAGTGATTGTAAACTGCTAGCTGTCCGCTTTGTGTACGAGTTGAAGATAAACTATCCTGTGTTTCTATGTAGCAAAACAAACAAAGTGGTGCAGATTGCACCACACAATATCCTTGCCTTTGCAATGCCTTTCCAATGTGTGGGGTGGAGCTTCTCAGGGAGCACCCTATGGCATTGAAGGGAGAGGTGTTGTAGCTTTGATCGAGTACAAATATCAACAAGCTTTCTCCAGAATTACTTATTATACATTTAATGAGAAATAGGCTTCTGGGCAAAATGGTATTTGGCTGCATTGGCATCTTTGGCTACTGTATCAGTCTTTAGTTATTTAGCCAACCCAACATGTTTGTCTCGAACAAAACCCCAATTAATAAATGTTAACAAAAGCCTTAATACTATTGCCAGTAAGCAACATGATCAACTACTCTTCCACAGGATAAGTGTGGTTAGTATAGTTAGTATACTAACCCCTAGTCCCATTGCACATTTTGTCCTAAATTCAAATCCAGAATTTTAACGTATTGTCCCCAGACATGAAATCTTTCCACAAATTTCCAGTTCCGTCTTCCCCTGCAACACTCATTTGCATTTGAAAACTGTAGTTCCAAGCCTCCTCTCTGTGTCTGCTATGGGGAGATTAATTGTTTTTCTCTCAATATCACGTTCTTGCAGATACAAAGGTCAGAAATAGCCCCAAATAGTTTTTAATCTTTTTGGAGGATCATTCCTGTCTACCTCGGTGTATAGTTTTGTTTTCATGGGCCTTAAGGTAAACCTATGTACAAAAAAAAAAAAAAATGTTGATTTTAATGTTTGCTTTTTATAGCATGTGAAGTCAAAAAGTTTGTTTGCTGTGATACTGTGCTGTCTGTAACATCCCGCACACAAACACCTCAGGAAATGTACTGAAGTTTAACAAGAACACAACAACAACAACTCAAACAATAACTCACAAAGGGGAAAGGAATACCCCCGGACCTGGATGTGACAGTATAGGGTAAACTTAACCTAAATTGGGGAGATGAATCACACTATATGATAAACTGTAGTAGTCTAGTCGTGTCTACATGCTGACGGAGTGCTATGCCAACCAGACAGTTCTGTGGTTTTGATGTGATTTCCAGTTTAATGCATCAATAAAATGTAATAATTGACATGATGATGTCGCGTGAAAATATATTATAATATTGAAAATATTAAATAGGTCTATGCCTTCCAGAGAATTTGAAAGCAATACACAATGTTACACAACTATTATATTATATATTCTGAACTGTCCCAGGGTTTATGTATTTCATGTGTTCCTTTAAATAAATATACATTTCCACCATATATTGATGCAGAAAAGGCACACATTGTTCCATACGAATTCAGGGACCCAAAACACTGAAAGGTTTTGGTTAAAGTGATCGCGTGTTTGCCAGACGGTTGGGTGCAGGGCTGCAGTAATGCGGGTGTAGTGAAAGGGGCCTTACGGCCCGGCTCTCCGTTAACTGTCGATGTTCACACCCTTATATGTAACATGCTTTGGGTGGTGGCCAAAAGAAAGATTGAGAATTCGGATACAAGTGGCCGAAGTTAGTTTCCTCCGCAGGGTGGGCTGGGCGGACTCGGCAGGAGCTATAAGTAGTAGGCTATAGGCTATACTCGCCAGTTGAGGTGGTTTGGGCACCTAGTAAGGATGCCCCATGGCATCGCTGGATGTGTACTGTAGCAGGCACGTCCAGCTGAGAAGAGACCCCACGGCAGGCCAGGATATTTGCTGGAGGGATTGCATCTCCCAGCTGGCCTGGGAGGAGCAGGTGGATGTTGCTACATGGATACGTGGGCTGTTCTGATAACCTTGTTGCCAACGTGACCCTAATGGAAAAGCGGTCCAGATAATTAATCGATGGACCAGGTTTTGTGCTAAAACTTTTGTGATTATTGTAACCAATTTGTTTCAGATAACTATTGTGTATTTAATTTATAGATTAAACGTGATTACCAAATATTGTGTTATTTATTCTTTTAATACCTTTATTTGTATACATATTAGGCCAACCTCGGGGTAATTTCTACAATATATTGGTTAAATTGTAAACTCACATTAATATTTATGGGTTATGAAATTAGAGCCTACTTAAATATATAACACCAGGCTAACATATAGGCCTACGTGGAGGTTAAAGCATTAACAGCATTATATTGACCCTATAGGAAGAGATAGTCCACATACATTCACGTTGCTATAGACTGCTTACATATCTTTATGTTAAAGCATTAACAGCATTTAATTGCCCCTATAGGGAGGGATAGTCCACATATATTCACGTTGCTATACCGCTTACATATCTTAAGGTTAAAGCATTAACACCATTCAATGGCCCTTATAGGGAGGGATAGACCACATTTATTCACGTTGCTAGACCGCTTACTTATCTTTATGAGAAGCAGGACCATCGGTGCGGTGCATATGCTTTACGTAACAGGCTATGGACGGTTTACATAAAGTGTGTGTGTGTTGTTTTTCCATGTGAGACCGGTTCTCAGGCCAGTTAGTATAATAATGTTCTGCCACTAGATGTCGCACTAAGCACAAGCGCCTTCAGACCAAAGCAAATGCTTCGTGAGCCAAGCACACATGCATTACGCTACATAACGCACAGCTGGGCTGGCCGAACTAGCAATTAAAACAAAGAAGATGGATATAATGCATGTATTGTATTTATTATCATTATATTGTATTTTGGACCTTGCGTCTGTAATACGGGTTTGATTGATTGATTGATTCATTGATCTATTTGACACCACTATATTGTTTAAATATCATAGCATAATAGGTTATATGACCTTTAAATATAAGCATATCATCACTGTGCTGAGAGCTGATAGGCTCCACAAAATATTATTTGCAACAAATTGTTATTAGATCTAAATTGCCATGAAGTGCTTTGGGAGATTGGTCCTGGCCCACATCAAAATCCACATCCTCGCCACATCTGTAAGGACCTCTCCTGCCTGGTCACCAAATCCACTTCCTTGTGTGTGAAGAAGCAATACCTGCACCTCGTGAGGGTCTGTCTGACCAACGTCTACCGCTGCACCATTGAGAGCATCCTGACCATATCTCAGTGTGATGCGGTAACTGTACGACATAAAGACCCTGAAGCGGGTGGTCGAGCGGGTACCCAGCTCTCAGCCATAAAATACATTGAATCACAAACACTTTCTGCGTAGAGGTGTGCATCAGCAGAGATCCCACCCACCCCAACCATGGCCTGTTCTCCCCCTGCCCTCTGGGAGGCGCTACAGGAGCCACAAAGCACATAACAGGCTCAGCAGCTTCTTCCCCCAAGGTGTCGCCCATATGAATATGGCTGCTCGCTGAACCACACACCCCATCCTTTATTTCTCATCCTCTCAAGCTCAACCCCCCCACCTGCACACACACACACACACACACACACACACACACACACACACAACATAATCGCACTCCACTGTCTCTATAAGTTTCTGCTATTTAACTATTATATTTAAATGTTTGTTTATTAATTAATTAATTAATTAATTATTTATTGACAATGCCATGTTCCCTTGCCACTTGCACGTTTCTAAAGCACTGCCATATAAATAATAAAATTACATAAGATTCCTGTTTGCTTGTAAATCTTGTTATCTGGTATTATAGATCTTTTATATGTGTAGGCTGGATATGTACTATGTGTGTGTGTATATATATACAGTATA
This sequence comes from Forbesichthys agassizii, assembly GCA_026546735.1. NCBI lineage: Eukaryota > Metazoa > Chordata > Actinopteri > Percopsiformes > Amblyopsidae > Forbesichthys > Forbesichthys agassizii. The sequence continues at coordinate 17,496 of JAODLL010063691.1, forward strand.
TATGTGTGTATATACACAGTATATATATATATATATATATATATATATATATATATATATATATATACAGTGTATATAT
>JAODLL010063712.1:0-17572 GCA_026546735.1 Forbesichthys agassizii
AGTGACAGAGGGAGTAAAAAATAAACACACAAAAACTACACAAAATAAAAAAGAAAGAAAGTTTGTGTGTGTGAGACCCACATAGACCCCCTTCCCCTTCCACACACACACCTATTAGGCCACGCCACCCTGTGGATGTGTCCTCTCATGGGATCAGCTGGGGGCATGTAGCATACGCCAGCTACATGACCTTGTCCTGGAAGGGCACATGGACAGGGTGGCCTGTGTGTGTGTGGGGGGTGTGGGGGGTTCACCAGATGGATGCCATAATGTGCTTGGCAGCCTCTCATTTGTCGCCACCCCACACACTTGTCTGTCTGTCTGACTGTCTGTCCTGTTGTCTCGTCTCACATTTACGCGTGAGATATGACATACTAACACGCTTGTGACGTTTGTGCGTGCATGTGTGCATTGAATTGGTCACTGTACATGCGTGCAGGTTTGTGTATCGTATTGTGTTTGTGCATACGGGCGTGTGTGTGTGTGTATGCGCGTGCACACCTTTTTGACAGTGTATATATATGCATGCATAATTGTCATAAGTCAAACTGTAGATTAATTTGTACGCAAATAATGTTGAAAACACGTGATGCCACGTACATCATGTGTTCCGTGGAACACGCGATGTACGCTGTTACACGAGCACAGCTCTAGCAGCAATTACACAGTTAAATTAGTCTGCAATAAAATGCCAATTACTCTTTGCTAGACTACACTGAGGGAAATGTGCTATCTGTAGTAACATGATACATATGTGTGTCATGCTGTGCACAAACATATTATGATAAAAACAAAACAAGCACCTGTAATGAAAACTATTGTGTTTCACCCATATCACACAACCTGGTCAAATGTGCTATTGGGCAACATGTTAACGATATTTATTTTCTCCTATACCTTGCCTGTCCTCACCTGAAGTATAGTTTCATTTAAAAAGCTGAGAGATAATAGTTTCATGTATTATCTAAAAAGTATAAGTATTATTGATGTCATCATTTGTCCCATCATTTTGCATGTAAAATATTTTAAAAAAACTCTTGGTGCATTCCTGCAAAAAATGTACATTTAGGATGGACATTTTCATCTATAAATATAGGATTGCGTCAAACAATGGTTGCTAATGCTATACATCCACGTTATGCCCGTATCACCCACCCATGACCCTATTCACAACAATCTCTGAGTCTATTTCCCATGCGTTCATTTAAGAATGATATCCTTGTATGATGCCAGAGATGCATCGAATATAATAAGAAAACCAGGGACACAATCATACCTTGTCAAACACTGTCACTGGACGCTCGCTTGAAATTAGCATACAGTAGAACATTTGTCAACTTTCAAATGTAACTGTTGCTGGAAAATGTTGTAGCTGACGTAGTTCCACCAAAAAATTTAAAAAAAGTGTGCGTCTCTGTCAGCAACTTTGTGTGTTTTAAACATGTCTGGGGTTGTTTTTAAATGGGCTGTAATGGGAGTTGAAAACAGTATGTTAGAGACCATTGGGTGTTGAACTGGCCAACTGCCATACTAGACCGTTGGGATGCATATGCTTTTAATTTGAAGAAGTTGTAGTGCCAGGGAGGCTATTTTCTCTCTTGTATTTTCCTCACATTTTGGTTTTGCCTGTGGGGTGGGCTGGGTGATCCTTTCTTCTGATCTGAAAACTCTCGGTTCAGTAACTTGCAGGGACAGATACAGCATTTACCCAATGCAAGTCCAGATTTCACTATATGACCAAACTGACTCCATTCACCTGCAGTAAGGCAGTGGTCATCTAGGGGTACAATTTTAACCAATCATGTAAACACTATTACTATGCTATCTCTCAAGGACTCAAAGCTCAACGTATTGTCTAACTACGGTATCAATTTACGTACATCATTTGACATAATTTAAGCTAAACAAATCTGCTCAACCACTTTGACATAGTTAAAGGCATACAAAAGGCTTGGAAAACAATTCAAAGGGGGGTACAGCAGGCAGAAAAGTTTGAAATCCACTGATCTAGGGGGATCTTCGCTTCGATACTGTCAGCGACTGGCTATTTACTCCCCCATGTCTCTCCCCTTCTCAGACATATTCGCTGCTAATTGGCACGCAAGCTCGCCAATTTACTGCTCAATTGGCCAGGCCAGGCTGTTGTGAAGTCTTGTCAGCACTCAAGATGGCTTCAATCAGGGGAGAGAAAAGAGTGCATGAGATGCCAAACATCTCGCGCCAGCCGATAAATGGCATAACAGTCCCACTTAGAGCACGCACGCACACACACACTTAAGGGTTCCAAGTAATGAACTGTAATGTAAGAATGATAATAATGACTATGGTCGTAATTAGTGCGCTGATAACTCAGGCGATTTCAGGGGCACTGTAATGATGAGACATTAGCCGTGATCTATGATTGATCTGCGCGCAAAGCATGTAGCTCGAAAATGCGGAATGGTGGTGGAATTAAGCGTGTGTGTGTGTGTGGGAGAGGAGAATGGCAGAATTCATCTAGTTTCAATTTGATAACACATTAGATTTGATAACACAAGTGAACATGGGTTTATGTTAAACATAAACATTAAACCGTCTTTAAGTGCTAAGTTAATGCAACACCTTAATTTACAGAGGGTTGGATAAAACATTTAAAGTTGCACTAAACATTTTCCCTGCAGCCAAAACTCCATATGTAGAATTAATGGAGCCAGAGACATAAAGAAAACAAAATGCATGTGTGAACGTAGGTTTTCTTTTGAGTATATCTTGTGTTTACAGTGTGTTAAGCTTCCTAGCTAATCACGTGTCATTAAAAAAAAATAATATTTTAACTAAAAAAGCATTGAAATGAAACCAAGATATAACATCTGTCTACCCTTCAGCCTCCTATACTGGTCCCTATACCTCTGTTTTCAGTCTCTCTCGACAATATTTACTCATTCTGAGTTTGCCTTGTCTCCTCTGGTCCTAGTAAATTATACATGTCTGTCTTCACTATCAGAGGAGGGGAGGTGTGTGCATGCGTGTGCATGTGTGTGCATGTGTGTGCAAGTGAACAAGCAGACTAGCCACATTTTCATCCACGAGTGTATTCCTGTGTATGTTTGAGTGTACAAATTCATGTTTGAATGATCGCTTGTGTGTATGCACCTGTGTGGTTCATGTGGCTGTGTGTGTGTGTGTGTGTGTGTGTGTGTGTGTGTGTGTTGCGATTGCAAGGATCCTGCCTGCATAGTGATAACAGCCTCACAATACTACATGTCTGTGCAAAAAATAAATAAAAATGCAGGTCTTTCACCCTTCCACTTTTTTGGAGATAGTGAGGCTGCCCTCGGGGCTCAACTCAACAACCTTGAGTGTCAGTGATGATGACAGTGATGCAACTGAAACCCGAGAGGGTTCTGCAACGAGCCTCGGGGGCCTCAAAAAGATTGTTTAGCTCCTCAGATCAGTTTTGATATGAATGCAGTCGTCCCTGACTGCACACACAGTGGCACAGACAGTCTAGGGACAATAACAGTGCTGTAATCTAACTATTCAGGCTGGACTATACCAGACATTTGTATGCTTAGTGTGAAAAAGATTAGATTTCCATCCCTTATGTGTTACTTTGAAAGGCATTATGTTACTGATGTGATGAGTCTTTGGCATGGCCAATAACATAGCATCAATCTCAATTCAATCATCAATGGATGTTCTCAAGGATAGTCAAGGTCAAAACTACACCACCTTCAAATGGTTGTATAATCTTATTATGAAGTATTTTGTTTACTGTGATTTTACATCCTGTTGATTTGCAATGCTCTCCCTAATGTATAAAGCTCTTATGATGCCACTGATACATTGATACCGCTATTCTAAAAGTCCAAAACACACCTATATTTTACAGAACAAAATCCCCGGCAGAATAGATTAGATAACAATGTAATTATGTCTGTTAACACGGAAAGTTGTTCAGCCATCAATCACAATCACCATAGCCCTCAACATGGAGGGATATCTACAGCATACAAACAAAATACACAACTTAAAACATAGCAGCATAAAATAATATGAAGCAAAAGGACATCAAGGACTCCCCCCAAACAAAGCTTTGGCAGTGAGCACATGGAAATATGGCTGACTTGACCATATACACAAAAGGTCTACACACAATCACTGAAAGCTCATAAATAGTTTTACCGCTAATTGCATCAAACTGCGATGTGGACAGACCGTCATTGTTAAAAGGCTTAACAGCACTTGGGTCGTATTTTTTCGGACTGCATTTCCTGCTACTGCCCCGATTCTGCTGTCTTGAAAAGTGCGGTATTAAAATGGCCTTTTTGTCTGGAGGAGCTTATTTTTTGTGCTGTATGTTTTTCCGCCTTGAGAACTGAACATACCCACACTTTGAGAGTCACAGAACACTGAATATGAATGAATAAAATATACGTAAGCTATGAAATGGAAGGACATTTTAAATTCTTTGGAGGGGGTTATAATTTATGATAGGATTATACCTTCCCAAGATATTCAGTAACAAAATTGAATAAATGATTCATTATTATCAATCTATTATTAGAGGCAAGAAAATATTTGTGAATGTGTATGTTTGTTTTAAGTGGGGGTATTGTTTGATTTGAGACACACACATGTGTGTGTAAGAATGTGCATTTGTGTTTAGCTATGTGCGTGTTCAAATGTTTGTGTCTGCCATTGTGTGTTTTGGTGTGCATGCGTGTGTGTGTGAGCATATGGGTGCACTTTGGTGTGCCTGCATGAGTTTGTCTCTGCATCTGAATTCTAGATGTGTTTGCGCGTTTAACGCGTACGCTTTGCAGCGTGTGTGTGTGTGTGTGTGTGTGTGTTCGTCTGCCAGTCAGTCATTAGTCTAGGCTTGTCTCTTTGAGCCGTCAACCTCATCCATTGTGTGGGGCGCCTGCAGTCATCCATCCACCTCCCCATTGCTTGGCCCCATCCATCTCTGTTCCCCCCAGACAACCTTAATACTGCACCACAACCTCGTGTCTGTGTGTGTGTGTGTGTGTGAGCACATCGTTGGTGTCAGACACGCACACAGGGACTTGTGTGCACAGGTCTGCCTGTGTGTGTGTGAGTTTGTGTGCGTGACTGACAGCATGGCAAATATGAGGCAGCGTTATGCTAATAGCTTTTCTGTACATATTGCAGGGACTATTTGTCTGCTGTCTTTGGCGTCGCGCTTCCGCATTTAAAAGGCATTCTGGGAGCTGTGCTGAGTGCACACAGAGCGCTATGACACATTGCCACACTCGTGGGGAAACCGCAAGCGGCCCAGTCGTTGGCTTGAGTTGTTGATTTGTATCTGGTTCAAGTGAATGAACTGTTAAACCGTCTAGCCGCCAGATAGATAAATAAATAGATAGACATACAGACAGACATCAAATTAGCATACAATCTGGTCTGCATGGCTGTCGCGGCGGCTGAAATTGCATCATGCATTTATTTATGCCCTCGTGAAAAACCACAGAAAATAAGGTCAGTCAGGCCATAATGGAGCGATAGACCGATATCCAGGAAGTGCAGGAGGAGGGTGGGGGGGCAGTATTTGGAGAGACAGAGGCAGGGAGGGTGAGTTGGAATGCATGGGATTTGTTCTTATCAAAGACAGACAGACAGTGATGTTAGAAGGCTCTACACGATCATATATTTAGAAATCGTTTTTTTCCAGTTGAAATCCAACTGGGCTCAAATTTGTCGGCTGTGCTGGTGTTATTCTCACACCATCCGGGAAGCGAATATGTAAATATGTGTCCACGCTAATCTACATACTGTTTATACTGTGCACAGTGCTTACACATAGACGGAGCACTGAAATGGGGCCGACAGAAGTCATACAAAGACAGTTGCATACACAAAACTCAGAGAGAGAGAGAGAGAGAGAGAGAGAGAGAGAGAGAGAGAGAGAGATGAAGTGAACAGAGTAGACACAGAGATCCCTGAGGTGTATGTAATGAGTTGCCCCAGGCGAGTGCACAGAGAAAAGGCCATGTGATGCATAGCAGTCCTCACCTCATACACAGCAATGGACACACATGCACACAATCACACTGGGTGGACCAATGTAGTGCATCAGCCCCACTATGTATTATTTAGGCTATTTACTGCAGGGATTGTCAAGGAGTCAAAAAATGAACCATTGCAGGGCTACAGGATCATTTTAACACACGCATGTGTATCTAAACAGCAAATCTGGGGTCAATACTTCCCCCCCCCCCCCCCCACCTGTGAAAATATGTATTGACCCCAAATTTGGACAGCACATTTGTTTTGAGTCAAACTCAAGGTCCATTGTGTTGACCTAAAACAGATTGTGACCCCTGTAGAAGTTTATTTTACAGAATTCTATACAGTCTGAGCAACAAAGGTGATATAGCATATATCTATGTATACTGTAAAACTATAAACTATATGAATTGCACCAATTTGTGCAATTGAGATTTCATTCTCAAAAATGTTTTGGGACTGTGATGAAACTTGAATAACAAGTTAATTTCCTTAATTCAGATTAATCTACTTATTCATGTACAGTACATGCAGTAATCTTAATACTGCCGAAAACAGATAATTATCCATTACACCATACTAGTTTTATCCAGGTAATTTAAATGGCTGTTGCTCTGTATAAGCTGAACTCACATTTTCTATAAAATAGACATGCAACCAACTTTGTTATAGGCTGAAATTGAGTACATAAAAATAGCACTACATAGGTACTTTATTGTCATTACTTTTCTCATTTGCTATTGACTTGTTATAGGCTGCTAATAAAATTTTCCAGAATATTCTGGAAAAAAAGTTTTGTTGAACGATTCTACTATGTGAAATGGACTCATGCACCTGGTAAAGCTACTCACTTAAATTAAGAAAAACACAATTGATATGATACTACATAACGTTCAACATGGATTGTGTGAGCCGGTAGATAAATCTGAGAATAATGTTCTTTAGAAATACTGTACACCATTCAATGTCAGTTCGTAGAGCCTGATGAATGTGGTCATTAGTAGGAGTCCATTATTAAGAATCCATATTGATGGGGGTCATGGTGGCCGTAGCTCACCTTGTGCTTGGATCTTCAATACAGCGCCCTTGTGAGATGTCTTAAACGGGCCAAACGGCTTTTTTTGCCAGAAAAATTGCCCTAATAGAAAAAGCTAACTAGCAATACCTGGCAATAGTGCTACGCTATAGCCTAAAATAGTCTGTGGGAATGTGACCTTGTTTATTCAGCCATTATTAACCACGTCCTCATCTGCTAGGCTAACGCTAACTAGCAGAAGCTAATTACTGAGGAAGCTAAACAATGCACGCCTGATAACCTACGTGTACTAAGATACTTGTGTAATGTATCATGTCTAGCGTTTATGAATTATACAGCCCTCCGTGTTGACAGTTGTTCACAACAGCTTCATATTGATTTATGAGCATCTACAAGAAGAAAGGCAACACTTGCAACACTGCAACCTAATTTTCGTTAATTACATTTGTTAAAATAGGCCTGTACCTTTTTGAGATAAGATGGCATGTACTCCAACCTTTATGGATAGTTTAATTACTGTGGTAGGCTACTGTGGGTTGCACCCATCTACGCCTTGGTTAAGTGTCATTAGATGTGGGAAGGCCATTGCTCAGCGTCTAAGCTATCCTTATAATTTAACACATTTGAATTGTTGTAGCCTATATCATATTTGGGAAAAAAAGCCAATACAGTAGTATCTAAACTATTGATAAATGCTAATATGCTTATATGCGTATAATATGACATTATTTATCACAGTCTCCACAGGGTTTTAATAGTTGCATGGCATTCAATGTTAGCCCAATGTTACCGAAGTCCAGTAAGGTTTTTAATAATGTTCTGTATATATACTTCTCTTTTGGTCTTAAACCCATTTGAAAACATATTCTATGCGGACTAGCACAAATCACCAAACATTCAGTCATGTAAACCTATCAGTCTTTTTTCTCACATTGATTTTACACTGCTTGGCCTGGTCTATTAGCTAGACCTGCTTCAAAAGTGTACCCATTTGCTTCAAAAGTTTAGCCACACAGCTGTTTGAAACACGAGCATAACAAACTGAAGGTGGGTGGATTGAAAGTAATCTTGAGCAATACTGAGAATGTCTTGTACAGACGCAGAAGAGAGGGCTGTCCGGGACAACACTGCTTTAAGGGTGGAATCCTTACAAGACGGATGTGTGGTTGATACTTGTGGGGGGGGGGGGTTTAATAGTGAAATTGAGAGCAGTGGGGTGAGACCGGATAAAAGGGACAAGTGAGAGACAGGCCAATAGATGGCTGGAGAAAGAAAATACTTGATTATGTTGCAGCTGCTGTGGGGAATCGAATACAAAACAACAAACTCGATTTTCACGAGTTCACTGAATCCACAGAACCGTTATAAAAACACATTCACAACAAAGTTCTTTCCACTCTTCTGTTGTACAGAACAAACCAGCACAAACCTGATATTACTGAGTTGAGGAATAATAGAACAATAAGACATCTCAAGATGATTCCTATCAAATGTTTCTCAGAAGTTCAGAAAACACTTGCAACTGTCGAGAACAAACATGACAGCCTTTCAGCTAACCAATCATATAGCAAAGAACGCAAATCACAAGCCCCACCAAACAATAATCCACCCACCAACCAACAAATAAATACGCTAAAGCATCCACAAGCATCTAAGGCGATCTGATCTCCCCGGCCTCCTCACTGTACCTTGGCGATCTGGACACACCAGTTGAGAAGGAGCTGGGAGCCTATGTTGTCCTTGTGCTCCAGCACATAGTCCAGCAGGCAGCCGTGGGGCATGAGCTGGGTCACCAGCTGGATGGCGGGGCTCAGGCAGACACCCAGAAGACGCACCAGGTGGGGGTGCTCCATGCTGGCCATGATCAGGGCCTCCTGGAGGAAAAGGAACACACACTCAGGCATGTGGTGTGGGGGTACAGCTTTAATCGGGCCTTAAAAATGGAACATGGTAAATGGACTGTTTTTATCCAAAGCCCTTTACAGTGTGTTGCCTCGCATTCATACACCGATGGAGATTGTTGCCCTGCAAGGTGCGACCAACCACCGGGAGCATATTGCTCAAGGATGCTTAGTCAGCGAGTCAGAAACAGATCTGTCCGAGCCCAAACCGAACACAGGCGGTGTCCATACGCTTCGCACAGAGCTCTGGTCTAGATAGTGCTGCTGACTCATTTGGTACTTAATAGAATATTGAACAGCTTGCTGGATAGCGATAAAAAGAAAAGAGCTACGATGTTGAGACAGGAGTTAACGAAATAACACGCTAGTTGTCATAGAAATTATAAACAAAGCACAGAGATGCAGCCTAAATCTTTTATTGTAGGATAGGTTATTAACAGTGTTGGGCAGTAGCATCGCTACATGCTACGATCAGTAGCGTGGCGGTAGCGGCGCTGTTTTCTGAATCAAATAGCTTTTCAGTAGCGAAGCTCTTTAATTGATCAAGTAGTGCGGTAGCGTCCACAGAAGCTACATTTTCCCAAGCATTTCTGAATCTGCAGCTCAAGCTTAAGTCTGATACATCTGCTAAGAATCAGTACGTGATGCCATGACATACACGGACCTAGGCTACATGTGTAGCTGACAGAAGCACTTCCGTATGACGGTGATGCCGTAGCGTAGACGTATCACTGCGCTGATGCCTGAGACTTTGATGCAGGGGATTGAGGGGGAATAAAGGCAATACTGAGTTTATGTAATAGAAAGAATAGTGAGAGCAGAGAACACAGCTTATTGTTTAATAAACAATTTAACTGAACAATGTTGCCTGGTTATTTGTTTGTTTGACATATTTGAATGTTGGTACAATAAAATGTATTTAAAAAAATAGCTTAAATGTAATAAACTAAGTTTGCAGTGTTGCTGTAGCTTAGTTTGCTACATTTCTCTTGGGGGTAGCTTCAGTGAAGTAAAGCTTAATTTAACATAGAATAATTGGTAGCTCAGCTCACTACATTTTCAATGTAGCTTGCCCAACACTGGTTATTAAGCACAAACTGGAGTCATTCTAATGTTGTCAACCTTATTTATTAATGAAAATGGCTTGGAACAAATATAAGCCTCATCCAGCATTTTCCAATAAGAGGAAAGGTACTGTATGGGCTGCAAACAGCAACATCTGAATGAGCTACAAGTTGCTTAAACATGCTTCTAATTATTTGTATTAATAAGTAAATTAATCTCGAACCTGGCCCGATATGTGCGTGATGAAATATGTGAGAAATAAAGACCGACCCGACACGAACCCGTCAGCTGATATTTCAAGCTCTATGTGGAAGGGCTAGTACATGGTAGGTAACAGCAGTGTGTATGGTGTGTGTGTGTGTGTGTGTGTGTGTGGGGGGGACTAATAAATGATAGGTAAGTGTGTAGTGGGAGCAGTAGGATATATGCAAGCGGGAACCTCCAGGGCCAAATGAATACAATGCGGAAGTGACAAACCCTACAGTTCACCAAATGGCTGCTGGGGGTTGGCTGCAAAAGGGAGTCATTTCCAAAGACGCCAATGTTAAAATGTCCGACTTTACAGCAAAATTAACATGTTTACAGCCTAGTTCAAAAATTGGTTTGGATGTCTATAGATAGTGTTCATGACAACTGTATGGGGGGTGAATTTCTTTATAACTTTATAACAAATAAAGATATATCAGCTATAATAAATGTATTCAAATATAATAGATTAGGTGCACTACAGGCAGAGTCAGGTACTGCAAAGATGGCGACAGCCAAAGCCAGCACAGCACGATGTGTAAATCCATACATAGAAAAGCTATGAGTGATGTCACAGAGGGTTTGTCCATACAGTCTATGGCTTTACACTAGTAGAGGCCATAGGTTGAGCTGAACAAAACTCCACATGGAATAAATAAATCATGAACTCATGAAAAATGAATTTCAAGTGTTATTTCTGCTACTGCTGTCATTTTTGTTTTGAATGAACAGCGTTCTCAGCTGCCAGTGGACACACTTATAGCCGGAATACACAGAGGTTAGAATAGTTTTGTTGCCGTGTGTCTGAAACATTTTATGCCATATATCTGCCAGAATGCATTCCTTTACAAGTCCTGGAAATAGGCCAAGATTCTCTTTGGCAGGCTAGACTTCTTTGTTTTGTAAAGAAAGCAATTTTTCAATAAATGTAAAATACCTATTATACTGTATTATAGGAAAATTACATACACCGTGCCATTTTATTACTGTTTTTATTTATGATGATTTATTCATTTATCATGCCAATTATAAAAAGCCTCCAGACAAAAACTGGCTTTCACAGGGGTCCTCATTTCTTAATATATGCACTCCTACTGCATCTACACACACACAAATACATAAGATATACCCTACTTTCTATCTTGACCCCCTACGGTGTGGGAAGATAATAGTCAAATGATATGTGGATTTACATTATACCGTGTGTGGCTAGCTCGCTCCTCAGAATAACACTGGAGAGAGAGCACCGCTTTGTACAGATGATGCATTACTGCTGCTTGCATAATAAGGAGTGGAGGCATATGAGCAGGCAATGGGTCTGTTAAAACACACTTCCTGGACATTCTACATTTCAATTGCTGTCAAGTTTTGGGGACACAGCCAGTGGCGGAACTAGACCCACTAGAACCACTAGTTTTAACTATGGGGTGGCCAAGGCTATTTCAGGAGGTCCATAGACCATGACAATTAGTGTGTAACCCTAACCTGGCATATAACGAGCATGAATGCATCCTATGATTGCTTATTTGACTTCTTAGTGCAGAGACCGAACGGATACCTTTATTTTTCATGGTATATTTTTTTTGCTTTTATGTGAGAGATTTTCAAAACAGCTTTGGCGTTGTCTTGTGCAACCCCTGTTATGTCAAATAACACATGCCATATACCGTTCTCTTTAGCAGAGTGTCTAGCATATGCTTCAAAGCACCGTGAGATTTTACTTGTTACCATTCTGAAGATATTATATGAAATATATACTATGATGCTTCAGCAACATTTGAGAGAGCATAATGCAAGGCATTTTATAGACAATTATGGTGTTGTCCTGTAAAGCCGCTGTTATGCTGAACAACACATATCATATACACTTCTCTTCAGCAAAGTATCTGGATTATGCGGTAAAAAAAACTTGAGTTTCTATCTGTTAAAGTTTTGAAGATATAACACGAAATATAAACCTATGCCATTAATATAAAAATCCATTATGCAAAGGATATTTTATGTCCGATTTCGTTGCCGTGTTGTACAGCCCCTACGATGCCAAAGACGATAAAGTCTATATACCAGTCTCTTCAGTGGAATGTCTGGATTATGATGAAAAACCTAAAAAAAGAATACCCTTGCGTTTCTAGCATTTACCTTCTGAAGATATGATATGAAATGTAAAACTATGCAAAATCTCATCTTCCAGATGACTTTGCTACAGGGCGCATCAGGTTAGAAATTAAATGTCAAACAGCCAGTTATAGCCAATAAAATGTTAGGTTGGCCAATCAGATATCAAGGGTGGACAGTGCCATCCTTGACACCCCTCCGACACCGCCAGTGGACATAGCGTCTTAGTAATCCCGGCTTGTGACGTGCATCTGTCACAACTAGGCCTGTATCTTGTAGTCGGAGAAGGAATGGAAATGGTCATTCTATTTTGGTCTTGTTTTTAACCTTTGATAGACGTTGCACGTTATATGCTTTCCTGTTGGCCATTTAAAACCCTTATTTCCAATAACAAAAAAGAACACTCATTTATATTCCTTGTTGTGTAAACTCCTAAATGCCTTTATTGGATAGATAAGGCTCTCATTCAGCATTAATACAGTGTGCTCCTGGTAGACAGGACAGGACTAGGACAGAGGCAGCTGCTTTTGAGTTATCCATCAGTCTACAGAAAGAGCCCCAGGGACAAACATGCAATAAACTCAATTTGAGTGCTCTCAGCATCATAGATATTGGCCAGACTATTTGCTTTGCCTTTGTAGAAATAGATGCTCAAAATACTGCTCCATTTAATTTAAATGTATTTAGGCAAGTCATGACTACATGACAGGTCAGGTGATTTGGTCTAAAATGGTGCTTCATCAAAAATGTGGCTTTAGCTTTTATGTTTAACACAGAAATGGCTGTGTGTGTATTGCGTTTCTGTGTGTGTTTATAATGTAGGCTTGCCTGTCTTTTAAACCTGGTCTATAACCCCTCTAATTTACTGTACCACAGCCAAGTGTAGCATTGTTCCTTGTTTTAAATGCCATCTCAAAATCCATTTATTCATGATCCTTACACTAGGTGGAGCTTATGCTCATATGACAAACTAACTTTTTAGATGATTTAGATGGTATGAACCCTCCTATTATGACTTGTTGGTTAAGTGCGGGCCCTTTTCAGGATTCTTAGTAGTAAAAAAAAGGTACTTTATAGTTCAGTCAGTATTATATTTTCATCGCTATTAATATTTGGAGATATGGCTCTCTGTTCTGGGAGCTCCCTGCCCTACCATGTGGATACAATGATGCCCTTTCCATGCGCATACATGGAAAGCCCAAGACAGGGAAAGCAGCAAAAAGATAAATGCTCGCAGAGGAAGTGCCAAACATGAGTTTAAGATAAGACGTTTAAGTAAGCGCCCTCAACCAGTCTAGCCAATAGGATGCTTTGCCGTTATCAGCTGAGCAGTCTGATCTGGTCACTAAGATGAGATGACGATTGAGAATATGAATGGCAGGCCTTGACATTGTGGCCTGCCTGAACTATCGCTATGCTCGATATATAACAATCATTAGGTCCACTACATGCAGGTATGCTAGTGCACCAGCACTGAGAATGTAATTGCTACTTCTGTAGTATAGTTGTGTCTGTGCTGCTGTTAGAACAAAATGTAAGGAAAGTAAGTATGTGCTACACCTGTGTGAAAAGGGTCCACACGCACATTCAACACGTTCAAATGGGGACAGATGCCAGAACTGATGGCAGGGTAACATAATATTACTGTCAAGTACATAATTTACTAACACTTATTGTTTAAACAAATGTAACAATTATCTGAAGACAAATTACAAGGATTGATATGGTTCTGATGAACATGATCCCTCTGAAAGATACGATAAGATTTGATGTAGAGGCATTCATTCAAACATCTATATTCGAGCTTCTTTGTGTCATTATACAACACAGAAGGTAGGTCTACACACCCCCACCCCCCCTTACACACTCACGCTCACAACCACACACAGACCAAAAGCAAACTGAAACGCGTCCGCTTTACAACTCAACAGGGTATTGACATCGCTCTTAATGAGAATAGTCTTAGAGCTGGGCGCCAGCCAGCGGGGATGAAATGGTGGCATTTTGCTGCTTGGCCAAGCATCGCCAGAAGCTGGCTCTCCCCATGAGCCATCAGGCTGCATGTGCACACTGTCTTCTTACCGCTGTTCAAGTGGAGGAGCTGTGCAGAGCCATAGCCAAGTCACAAAGCTAGCTAGCTAGCTAGCTAGCTAGAGAGGAGTACATGACCTTGTTAGCCTGTAAGAACTGTCTCTTTTTAGTTTTTATGATGGCCACCTTCATCTTTATACATGCAAATGCATTTTGTCTGCCACTAGATGTGCCTCCCTCCCCGCATCCTATTGCTCAACCCTCCTCCAGGTCTCTGAGACTGAGAGGAACTGATTTGCTGTCATTGGCACTTCAGCCGGCGCTGGGCTAATCCCAGGAGTCCTCAGACTGTAGCATGCTGAGGGTAACATTAGCTCATTAGGCTAGCAGGGTAGCCTACTACAGCAGTTACATGCTGGGAAAACCTTAACTAAACCCTGGGGTGCTGTCTCTTCCTGCATCCAGCTAGGAGAATTTAGAATTATTTTATTTTTATTTTATTTATTTTTTTAGCTCTGTTGATTTTCATTGTTTTTCAAAAGCATACTAGGCTACTAAATACATTTTAGTAGTATTAGTATAAATGGGTCTTTTAATAATGCATACATAATGGTCAATGGTGTAAGATTGAGCTAACATTACAATTAAGATAGACCTATATTTAAATGTTAAATCTTCAAGGGAATTTTGTTTGATGTGATGATGAACATTGTGATTGATAATACCAATAGCCTTCAAACAGCTTCCTACATACGTCACATATTGTTTTACGTGCTTTTGGAAGTGAACATATTTTGGCCTGGTATAGTATTGTCAAATAAAACAATAAAATGAACCAATCAGACATTGGATGTCTCATATGTATTGTTATCGCTTTCATAGTGTATTCTGCAGCGAGAGGCGCAGTCAAATGACGAACACACCTAGGTGCGTGGTAGACCAACATACTGTAACACAGGACAAGCATCAAAGCGGGAAACAAAAATAGCAGCTCTAACACTCCGAACCTTCTTTGACTGTCAAACTGTGTGAAAACCATCAGTGAGATTGAGATGCTCTCTACTTTTTGGGTGTTATTTCATCTTTGTTGCATCATCGCGGGAAGATAATCTGCCTTTTCTTACATTCATTTTTCCTTTTGAAATAAGCTGACTGCTACTGTTTAATGAATGGGGCTAGGAATCTGTGGAATGAGGTGCGTGTGTACACTTTGGTGTACGGTAAGCAGACCCCCCCCCCCCTTCCCCACAATAGTTCCAGTACAGAAAAGGCATGTACCCACTGGGTAATAATGCAAATGTGTTTCATCATATGCTCATAATATTTTTGGAAACAGAAACAGAAAGGCAAAGCTGAGTTATTTAGTCCACCTGTCAACTGCTCGTGAACACGCTATGCAAACATACATTGTTGTGTGTGCATTTACACTCACATCCATGAACTCCACGTTGGCCTTTGGCCCGGGTGCATCGTTCAGTATCTTTATGGCAACAGGTATCTTCACCGTCTCACCCTCCGGGACCCAAATACCCTGAGGAAAACACATACACATGCAGAATGTGAGCAGACATGCAGTAACACATTGACACTAGAAGAGACCCTGTATATAGATAGATACATTATTTAATTTTTATTTCCTCTTTACCAAACTATTGTATTCCATAAACCTTGCAGCCCTACCGTTATGTGTCTGTTATATATCCTCTCCTCCCTGTTGTGTCCTGTAGCTCACAGCTAGTGAGGTTTTTAACACCCCAACAGCATTTTTCACTTCATTTTAGCTAAGGTGTCCTCTCTCATATATGACACCAGTATACTGTGCACAATGCACATATTGGTCTGCATTGTGTAGTCATTTTTTTTGTAGTGTGTACATTGTGGGGAGAAGTCTTTCATTTTACATAATATTTTACATAAGGGTGTGGGGGTGTATCTAATCTTTTAGTGCGCCTGTTACCTTGTAAACAGTGCCGAAGGCACCTGAGCCTAGAATCTTGACTTTCTTGAGCTCTGTCTCTTTAAGGATGCGTAGCTGGGCCTGGTTGGGGGCTGTCCCGCTGGGGGTTAGGGGCTCCACCAGCTACACCCAAAAACACAGGAACACACCATAATTGTGGCATACATAGCATCACCAACGTCAACACAACTATGTCCAATAAGAACCCAATCATAACAATGGACCTTCTCATTTCCAAGTCAGGCAAAGACAGCTGCAGCTGCTATTAACATTATTAACTGTTTGAGCATGCAAGCATTGACAGTTAGTCAGCAGTTTTGTCACTCCTTGCTAATCGGCACGCCTAAATCAAACATTATTCATGTTATTACTGTAACTGAGTACCCTGCAATAGAATGTCTGTGAGAAGAGTCATTCTGAGTAAGAATAACTTAAAGCACCTAGATTCAAAATGTAATTTGGTAAAGTATGACTTATTTCTGTTGTTAAAATTGTTTCAGAGGGGATTAGACAGGACTCAACATTCAAAGGGTTAGTGATATCATCTGATCTGACACACTTTTAGCCAAGGTTTGATTATGGCGATCAAACTGCAGTATAGCCTAAAGGTCTTAGACGTATCCATGACCAAGATGCTTCACCCCTACTGGCCTCAACAATATGTGCTGCACTGGTGTTGACTGCAAGTCACTGTAAATAAAAGCATTTAATAAATCACTGCTCCTCAAATTAGGTTGGTAGGAGAGTTTGGGGTTTGGGAACCCCTAAGGTTTAGCGATTTATCATTTTTCTTGTGAGGGGGAGGGGGGTGGGGGGGTAGAGAGACAGTGGCAGGTAGGATGAGAGAGAGAGAGAGAGAGAGAGAGAGAGAGATGGCCTTCTCAAGCCTGCTCTGAGCATTCCTTTAATTAAAAAAACAATAATGTTCGTCATTGGAATTCTAAATCAACCTTTCATAAGACAGAGGAACGAAGGTAAACACACACACACACACACACACACACACACACACACACACACACAGACTCACGCACACACACAGTGGATAACCTCTGTCCGCTATTCATGGTGCTAAACGGAATAACTCTGTAGAACTCCAGTTCATTAGTGGAGCTGTCTACTCCAGCACTCTAACTGTAGTGCTGAAAGCCAGATGGGCTATGCACACACACACACTTTGAAAATCAGCAAAAGTTAGATTATATAGATTCA
>JAODLL010063723.1:0-11212 GCA_026546735.1 Forbesichthys agassizii
GGTATATGATAATTGTATCATATACCCCAAACTCTTGATAAACTCTTCAACCAGAACCCAGTGTCATGTAATGTATTTGACATTTAGTTACTGACTAAATATGGTTAGTAATGTTCTCTGGCAATATCAATGATATGTGCCTGTGCAAAATCAAAATAGGATGAAGTAAATCCTAATATAATTCAAATGATAATATATGTGTTTCATACAGCAGATGTGACTTTACTCAAATATGTATTATCCTAAAAATATAATTCTCTCAAATGAAATATGGCATTCTTCATAGTGGCATAGTCGTAACAAATTTAAATACACTTAAAACCTCTACAACATTATGTGACTCATGTTTGACCATAGTTCTCTGTCAGGCGTTTTGGTGGGAAAGCCAGTAAGAGGCTGAGCATGGTTCTCCAGGATGGAGACAATAGTTTTAGGTATTGCAAAACTTCAGAAAAATTGTTAGTTTAATAGTTAATCTTATTTAGCACAGAAGTGTACACACTATAGTGTATTCAATGTATGGAAAGGTATGAGAATCAGTGGCATGTTATTCCGTAATTCATACTGTACATTTTCCAAATCGTACGTGTTCCACATGATTACAGTGACACAAATGAGAAGCATTGCGACTGGCGAGTTAATAAACTGAAAAAACTGATCAAACATCATGACAGAGAATACATACATGTATTTGTGTGTGGAAGCTACAGTATTGTCATGGGTTAAAAGTTCAAAATCATTTCAAGCAAAATTCTAAGACAAAATGCTGTTAAATGAATTTGTGACATGTACAACAAAGTAAAACATGTAATATTGATGATGATGTTGATGATAATGATGATGATGATGATGATAATGATGATGGTCTAGGAAACATAATGTGAGCAGCCTTCCCCTGAACCCTCTTTGGATACCTTTTGCTGCCACCAAGGTGGCACAGGAACAGCTGTACTTCAGTCTCACTCTAATGACAGGTGGGCCATCTGTTTGCACCTTTACATCACCATTATATGGCTGGTTGTGCAGGGTTGCCTCAACCTTATAATATTATTTCACAGTTGATTGGCGTAACGAGAGGCCTATGAACCATTATAAAATGGGAGAGATGATCCACGTACAGGCTGCGGTGAAGCAGTATTTCCATGTGCCACTTCGCGTCTACGTGGATTACTGTGTTGCTTCTACTTCACCTGACTTGAACGCCAACCCCAAATATACGTTCATAGATAAAGGGTAAAATGTTTAATTCAAATGTCTTGTACAGGATCACCACACATACATTAGCTGTTTTCAATGATACTTATAATCAAGTAATCAGCTTGTATAGACCTCATTTGTCAAAATACATATAACATGTTTGCCCAAACCACTTTAAACAACAAAATGTAATGTTCTTTATTCAAATGGTGTTATTTTTCTGTGCAGATGTATGCTTGATGGTAAACTTACAGGCACTACCTCCCAGTTCATGCCTCGTACTTCTGACAACACACTCCAATTCCAGTTGGAGGCCTTCAGGTTCCCTGCAATGACAAATGACATGGTAAGGAGCTTGCCATTCATTAATATTTCTTCATTTGCCTCATGCGTAACATCATTATCTGAGAATGGCTGGCATTTTGTCTTATTTAAATAGATATACTTAACATGCCGCTTGAAAGCAACGTCTGTCTCTCATCACCTTGACAGTGATCACAGAGCTTGTTCCTGGCTTAACGGGTGAGAGTGCATGACATGTGTGTAAGGTACTGAAATACATGATGTAGGTTCACTGCTATATAAAACTCTTCCTCTCAAGGTGGAGGGAGGCAAGTGGAGCTGATGCAGTTTGTGGTTCCTGCGATGCTGTTGTTCTAGGCACAGGTCAACAAATAGCAATTGATCCAGTACCTGTTGGTCCATTCTACCCAAACAAAGTACCTGTCGGTCCAACCTACCCGAACAAAGTACCTGTCGGTCCAGTTCCACCAGTTTATCCACTAATAGCAATTGATCCAGTACCTGTTGATCCATTCTACCCAAACAAAGTACCTGTCGGTCCAACCTACCCGGTCAAAGTACCTGTCGGTCCATCCTACCCGGTCAAGGTACCTGTTGGTCCATCCTACCCGGTCAAGGTACCTGTCGGTCCATCCTACCCAGTCAAGGTACCTGTCGGTCCATCCTACCCAAGGAGGGTCCGTGATGTTAAAAATGAAGGTACGTAGAACCACAACCCACCCGATCAGCCATCACCCAAACACTGAAAGACATAGCAGTGTTATTGCTGATACTGGTCTGCTACCTGCTAAGGTTTATAAGCAAGGCAACAACATAATCCTTATTGTACTGTTTCCACACACACATCCTAACAGCTGTATACAGTTTTACATGGAAAGTTCAGAATTATAATTACAAATGTCACTGGTATTCTATCACAAATAGGTCACAAAATGTTACTGAATTAAATAAGGTTCACAATGATTTATTCCCAGTGGAGTTAATGTTAGTCATATAATATCTTCTCTGATGCAAAATGATAGAATATGCTGCCTATTTTACTATCCTGTTCAGGTAAAACCAAAGGTAGCCTAAAGAATGTAATGTCTGTGTACCCTTGCAGATGTCGAATGGGCAGGTGTTGTGGTGTTGGGTCCGTTTTCGGTTACAGAAACATAATTATTCATCATCCGTCCATTTTCATGACACTGACCAAATAAACATTCTTAATGTACTACGTGTCTGCACCTTATTTATTAAAGCACTTGATGTTATGACAGAGCAGTTTTTTGTCAGGCTATCTATCACACAGATTTTTATACAAAATTAGCCTATATCTAATGTGGTTCTATTTAATAGTCTATAACTGACACATATACCCTGCAGCTTCAAGTATTAATATGATTGTGCTCCTTTACTTGAAAATAACATTTACAGATTTGCATTTACAAATCGTATTGGTTAGTTAGAAGTTAGGCTACTATAGTTTGCTGTCATCATTTTTATGTATACACTGCCCTCTTGTGGACATTTACCATGCAGATGCATTAAACTCCAATTCAGCACCACTAGCGATGGACAGTCTTGACTCTATGCAAACTATAGCTACATTTTTACTGTAATAACAATAAACATTTATGAAAGGCAATTGGTCTGCGTCAGCATAACCAGTCCAATATGCAGTAGCTTGTTTCTAGGCTAGAGCAGTAGCCTATACGAAGTTAGAAGCTATCCAGCATACATTATTACAATTGAGTAAACCTGCTGGCTTGATTTAGAAGGACTTTCATCCATTTTGCTTATCGCTTTTCTACACCATCACCCACCTCGCTATGCAAAGGCTTTCTCCTGTTTCTCTGTTCATATGGTGGGCACGGACTACCAGGCACAACCCCCCACCCCCCCCCCCACCCCCTCCACACTCACACACACACACGCACGCACGCACGCAGCACGCACACACACGGCTACACCTTCCCCACCAGTCACTTCACTTGTAGTCTCTGCAATGCTGGCCCGTTGTCGTTGCGTGCGCAGGCAGCATCACAACAGCAGACATTTGGCAAGACAAACAAGTGGACTGCGGCTAGACGCCTGGAATGGACATATCGTCATCGAGCGTTGTGTTTTGGTTTTCCTCGTTTGACTCCAACCTGAAATTGTTTGATTTGGCCTTTCTCTCCCCTAGAGTGGATTGTTAAATATATTTAGATGGTGTTCATCAGGCTCATCTGATTTGACTTGGTCCCGGCCAGGAGCATTTGAGTGGCCGTAACAGAGCTCTCTGCTCCCGTTTTTTTTCCCATCCTCTGTGAATGGACTGCGCTCCTTTCGCGATTTTCTGCAGTCACTTCGAGTCATTTCTGGAAGAAGATGGCGGACAGGGCTGAAATGTTTTCCCTCTCTACTTTTCATTCCCTCTCTCCTCCCGGTTGCAGGTAAGAGCTTACATCACACGTCAAATGACAAATGGGTGACAATTGCAATAGCCTATTCATGGCTGCGAAAAACATCGAGTGGACAATATTTTGATTAATACAAACAAAAATTAACATTCATATAATACACGGTGTATTATTTAAGCCAAATCTAAAGGCCATCCACTGTTTCAGCGCATTTCACTGCAGCCAATTAATGCACATCGCACCCGCCCGTGATGCTATAGGCTATGCTATAATAAGCCTGTTTGTGCTTTTGTCTCGCAGCAGTGATGCGGTGTAGGCTATAACAGAAACCCATAATGTTTGACATAACCCAATGATACAGAAAGATAGGTGAGATATTGAAGTGTTGTGAATCACAGAGGATAATGTGATTCATTTTAGTTTAAATTCCCAGCATGCGCATTTTTTTAAGTGAGGCCCACGCCCTGTTGAGACAAGCCTGTGTGTTGCTGAAGCATATATTGTGCTTAACATCCAAGACATTTATGTTGATCAAAATGCCTTAAGCCTCTCCAATATTTTGATATGTAGTGCTGAAAGAGCTAAAATATTCGTTTTAGTAGGCTAGTCTCGTTAAAATCTGTATGCCTAACGAAGTAAATACATTGGAGTTGACGTTATATGTTTCTTCAGTGGTCATTGGGCTACCACAACATGGTAGGCTTTTGATCGGCAAGGTTATTCATATTTAGCCTGGTGCTATCCTATTTATATTGTTACTAATATTAATATGATCGATATTGGGCTGTATAGCCTAGGTTACTCCCACTGCTTATGCTAAGTAGCCTATAGGCTAATGCTTATTTGATGATGACAATAAGCTATTATACATTATTTATTACCCAGGCAGACTTGGCAAGCCTGCCAACAAGCTTACTGTAAATAGTGTTTTCTGTTGGGCAGGTATGAATAGCAATATGTGCTTTATATTTATATAAGTATATGGTGAAGTTGTGGCACCCTTTAATTTAGGCACTTTAAATCGCTTTGGGATGTTTGCCTACTGTTTCAGAGTTGCCACAGATTTGTTTCAACTGGCAATTTCTCAAATAACATATGTACCCTTGGAATCTGCCTTGTGTCCAATATCAATGTGTCTATAGCGAGTGGACAAAGTAAAACCCTGACAATGACTAAGGCTTTTATGTGTGAATCAAGGGCGTACAGTATAATGCAAACAATGCAACCGCATTGGGGTCCGATCGACGTCCGCTAGGGGCCCATGAACTTGAACACTTATTAACGTGATCGTTAATAATAAGCTGGGCTGAAAAGCTTCAACCGAGCTTCTGAGCTGGTCAAGCTCCAGATAACCAATGGTTGTGTGGTGCAGGGATGGTTTGTTCCTATGCTGGGCACACGTTGATTAAAAATGATACCATCAACCGTTTATCACACAAGTAGGCCTAATGTAATCACAACAGAAGCAATCATGACAAAAGTTGAAGTGTGTATTTAATTCAGATTGTGGCGGGGATAATATATTAATTGTCCCGCCATCTCCGTGACTTTGCCCACTGTTTTTCAGCTTTTCTTTATAACGTTCTGAAGAAACGGTTGCGAAAGGTCATTTGCCATGTTTCTTTACATGAAAGCCACGTTGTTTCTCGCGGGATATCTATGAGATTTACGGTTTTGGAATTCAGGACTGGGTTGTTCTGGAATTAAATTGGTTGGTGTGGTGTGTTGGGCTGTTTTGAACAAATCGTTGCCCTCCACACACAATCAAAACAGTAAAACGTCGTTAGGTGTGTGGCCTCTTACATTTTGTGAATTTGTAGGATCGTGTAGTGTGTGGCTACCCAAGGTGATTGGGCAACACACCATCAAAGGGAGAAAGAGAGAGGAGGGAATTTCAAATTTCACTAGTGTAAAGCTAGTTGACTGTCCTGCCTCTAAATATCTTAATCCAATCAGTGTCCAATATTCCGTGGAGTAGTATAGCCTCCAGCCCCTTTTAGGGCAATTTCAAAATGGCTGAGAATCGTCCCGATCGCTTTCATGTTAAAATATTTTTTCCAAAAATGCAGGCTCTGCAATGCATTCTCTAGCTGCTTGTACAAACGTGTTTGCGTCATACACAACATTTGTAGTGTCAGTGACGTGCGTTGTAATAATAATAATTGGTAGGATCGTCTAGTGTGTATGCAATTGTGCTTTTCCATAACCCTTTTAAACAATATCTAACATCAATGTAAAGCATTTTTTTAACCAAGGTGTAGGGATGGCACCTATACGATACTGAGATTGGAAATCAGTCCGATACTGACTGAAATAGCTGGATCGGTATCGGTAACAATTGGACAGTTTTAACCAATCCAATTAAATCTATTTACACGTGTAGGTCTACTGTCAAGCATCAGCCATGTCTAACCTACTCAGGCCACACTATCAGCAGCAGGTTTCTAAAATGCATCTAAGTCCTAAAATAGAGATTGGCTGTCATTTACTTTGCAACTTAACTTAAAACTTAGTTTAACACTGAACTCGTGTAACAGTGGCCAGCAGGTAGCTGTGCGGTGTTAATCCTCACTCGCCGACACCTCATAGGACGCTCTGGCGACACAGGCCAGGGCCCATGGGTTTTTGGCCTGCCTTGTAGATCGGGGTTTGATTCCCTGAGGGGGACGGACGATCTCCGTCACACTCAGTATCGGTTGATACCCAAAGTGCCAGTATCTGTATCAATATCGGGGCTGAAATAATTGGATCGTGCCATCCTTACCAAGGTTGTAAAACATGACAATTGAATAGACTATTATGAATTTATTTATTTATTTTCATTATCTAAAATGTGTTTTGTAGCCCTCATTATTTAAGACTATTTAATTTAATTAAGATTATTTAATTAATCAAATTGTAAAGCAGACATCTCTGCTTGTTTAGCCTTTATGTTGCCATCTAGGCAAGTGCATGCCACTAGTGAGGTGACAATAAAAACTAAAACATGAAATTGTAGGCTACAATGCAATGTGACAAAAGCTAGTTGACTTAGCTATAGTAAGCGATTGCACAGTAAAATTCCCAATAGGCTGTATCTCATTGGTCTGCTGGCAGCCTGTTCTTTGTGCTGGACCAGATCTGATGTATGTAGCTTATTCACAGCCCTGGCTCTGTAAATAGTAACACAAACAAAGTGGTGCAGATCGCACCAGACAACAATATCCTAGCCTTTGCCATGTGTATTCAGTGTGTGGTGGACAGAGCTTCTAACAGAAGCGAGATGTTATTTTGTTTAGATCGACAATCTTTCTCTAGAATGATTTACTTAGATACCTTTAATTTACAATAGGCTATTGAATGGGTCACCAAAACAATAGCCCTCTATAATTTAATTTGCAGGAGCCGTCACTTGTGTGGTGATAGTCTGTGCTGTGTAATCTCCATTATATAACCTTAATAATTTGTTCCCAGTAGTCAACATAACTCACAATAAATACAGTTTCCCTCATGAGCACCAGAAATGTTTGACAAACTAATATTTCTCCTACAGATAGTTCAAAAAGACAATTGACTGATCCTAATCCACACCCCTTTTCACCTGACCTCCAATAACAGTTGAGCATTTTTTTAATCCAACAGAAACTCAGTCAACTGTCTGTTTACCTGTAATAATCTACTATGCTGCTTTGTCCAACCAAATTACAGTAACTAGGTTGGACAGGGGAAAGAGGCAGGGCTTAGGATCGGTCAATAAGCAAGTGTAGATGTGACTTTTGGCAAGTCCATCCACACACTGTGAGCTCAAGAGGCAGATGCAAACTCTGATGGCATTATGCAGGTGTGGCAAGATCTGATCTGGGCCTGGCTCCGGAACCGTGGTCGAGACAGAGAGATAGAAAGATGGAGAGAGAGAGAGAGAGAGAGAGAGAGAGAGAGAGAGAGAGAGAGAGAGCACTATAATCATCTTGATTGGGGTGCAAGGCACATTGCATCTTTGGGGGATTTCAAGGGTTTTGTCCAGAGTTATGTTAGGGAGGAGTGTAATGTTTTCTGTAAGGAGTCTCTCTCATGAATTCTTTCTCTAGTGTTTTGAAAATGATCTGCCTATATATTGTGTTTGTGTGGTTATAATATTTTATACTACACTGTTTATTTGCATCCTAGTTAAATAAAATTAAACTTAATAAAAAAACTAAACAAACTACATTTTAATTTACAATGTATTTAGTACACAGTTATGTTTACTAGCCACATCAGTATAGCTAGCCTACTAAAAACAGACAAAAAGTATGAATCCAATGCACCCTACGCTTCCCAGACTGTAAGCCTGAATGATCACATGCAGTGACCATGTGACCACAAGGCACATTGCAGTGCCAATGCCCACGCTCCATCTTACTAATCAAAAGAATCAAACTAAAAGTACTATTATTCTACAAAACACTCATTTAGTTTGTATACATGTTGTCTTTCCATCAACTAGTATTTGAATTTGCACATATGATATTAGATAAACTATAATAAAAACATGTTTTATTGAATGTCATTTGCACTTGTTTACTGAATACTGCATGCATCATATTGTATAAAACCAAAAAATATATGCAGTATATAATAAACATTAATTTGGTGATCATATCAAATAATAATAATAACAACCAATGTACTTGCTCTGAGTTGGCAAATTCTCCCTGACACACATTCTGAGGCCTGACATTTAGAAAAACGGGGGCACCCTCTGTTATGAGCACGGCAACACCTACTGTAGAAGATTAACTAAATAGAGTATAGGAAAGCAACTTTAAATGAGAGGAAATTGTAAAGACAATAACACACAGGATCATTATACTGTAATCTCTGGCAAACATGTTGACAACATTATCAGAGAGAATAGAGCGAAGCGAGAGGTGGCAAAGTACTGCACTTCCATGTTTGACTTTTGTAACTTGGAGGATGAAGGATAGTTTACCCTTTATGCAGACCAACCCAACGTGCCATGCAAGTCAGGGGGAAGGTTCACGGATTTCACCAAAACAGTGCCCATTATTTCTGTCTGTTGAGGGTGGTTGATACTAATTATGATCAATCTGAGGCCACAACGGTATTTGTGAACTGCTTCAGGGTAAACTGACTCTGTTTAAGGCCATGCATGGTAGATTAAGATGTCTGGGTGAAAACCACATACGCTCAGCCTCCCCAGCAAAATTTAACTGGTGACATAAGGTGACATACCTAATTGAGTAGCCTATTGGTTTCTTTTTTATATAAAGCCTACCATGATGGTCAAATTAGACTGTTTGTGGACCCAATAGTGGATTGACTGAAAAATTGGCAATTGGTGAAGCAGACACTCAGAGGGGGAGGGTGGAGAACGCCATAGTCTTCTGGTTAAATGCTGCCTCCTAATAGGTTGGAGCAGGTTGCCATTTAATACACATAGACATACAGTATTACCTGATAATACAACTAATCAATGCTGACAGATAGTGATGTAACAGTAATGATGATGAGTGAAGATAAACAGTAGGCCTATACTTGCTTTGAATTCCTTAGTTACAGTGTACCTGTGCCGGGTGCTACGCTGACCAGATGGCATGCAGCAGATGATAGAACAATCAATATACAACCATAAAACATGTCATACTTAACTTGGACTATTGCTCAAATTCTTGAGACTTAACTTGCCAAACAATTACACATAGTTGGAAGCTATATCTGAGGGAAGGCCTACAATCCCATACTTTGAAAACCCCTGCTATATGGCAGGCAACACACTAATAATTTAAATATGCGTTTTATTTCAGTTTTACATTTACAATTTGTCAATGTAATATATTAAAGCCAAATCCAGAAGAATAATCCCTTGATAGATCATCCAAAATATACGTACATACAGTACGTACATCCACAGTCTCACATTCCTCCAGAAAGCCCAGCCAAATTTAGCAAGAAAGGTTAAATACACTAGTATAAGAAGATTGTGTAGTTGAAACACATATGCTTAGGCATAGAACAGCTGATGATTTATCATGCTGGAATGTGGTATATATACTGTATGTATACGTATATATATATGCTGTATATTCATCTTTTTTATATATTCTTTTACGTTAATTATCGTTGGTGGTCAGGTTTCCATAGTGACATCTAGGCAGCTGTAGCAAAGCCGACTTGGTCGTTGGCGTGGTCATAGACAGAGTAGTATTCCCGGAGGAAGACGTCACCAAAGGTCCATAGGGGGCTGCCTATGGTATGTGGGTGTGATTCCCTTAGAGCAGTACTCGTAAACATTCTGGGTTTCCTGCAGGAAAGACACAATAGTTTGAGTCATAGCACAACTGTAGTCAAACACAGGTCTCCTTTCACTGCTACAAATAGCAAGCAACTGTAGGAAGCACAATCAAATTCAATCAAATTACAATTTGCAAACTAGAAAACCATATATTTCTACCCTGATTACATCTCCATTCCTCAAGCGCATAGTACCTTAGCATCAAACCGACAGTTTGCACGATCACAGAGTGTGCTCGACAAAGACCCAGGGGAAGGTAGAGAAGATGAGCGTACCTGAATGATGTAGGCAGAGGGAGGCAGGGGGAATGCAACACCACGAGTTGGAAGGTTGTTCACCTGGCTGCAGTCCACCATGTACTACAGAAGCATTCACAAATGTGAAAAGTGCATTAGAATGCTGGTTCCCTGGAACCAAATGACGGAAATGTGTGAAAATGCATCCACCAGTCTAGTGTGTGACCCAATAAACCTCTATGTGATTGTGGTCATGAAATGTACTAAACTTTACTCAACACATCCCTAACACTACAAGTACTTACCAAATATAAGAACATTCAAACAGATGACACAGTGTCACTATATGATGGGCACATACATCATCAATTTGCATTCATACTCAGAGACATAAGTCTTAAGTGTTAAGTAACATAGGTTTGGCCACATTATCTGTAATTACGCATTTAGTTACTTTTTTAACGCAAATGGTTGTTTATGCGTGTGCGTTTAGGTTTGTGCGCCCGTACATTGCCATACTGGTTCTCATGGGCTCCAATGACCTGCATGATAGATCCCAGGTACTGCTTAGGGGCTGTCAGCTGGGAGGTTCCAGTATCAACAATGGACTGGCAGCCCTGGGAACACCAGCCTGTAGCCTGTTTGTTGATCTGGAATCTACAAGGCACCATGGGGTTAAGTTATTACTTGAGGAAAAGGGTAATCACAGTGATATGTGGATTCAGACATTTTTGAGGTATGGGGACACTAGTTATATGAATGAACCTGTATTATAGAGGTATAGTAGGAGTGTATTATAGGGCCACTAGTTATATGAA
>JAODLL010063734.1:0-13540 GCA_026546735.1 Forbesichthys agassizii
CGTGGCTTAAAATCAGCATCGTGTTCATAGCTATACGGGCGTAGTTTAAAATCAGCATTGTGTTTATAGATATACGGGCTTGGCTTAAAATCAGGATTGTGTTTATAGCTATACGGGCGTGGCTTAAAATCAGGATCGTGTTTATAGCTATACGGGCATGGCTTAAAATCAACATCGTGTTTATAGCTATACGGGCGTGGCTTAAAATCAGCATCGTGTTCATAGCTATACGGGCGTAGTTTAAAATCAGCATTGTGTTTATAGATATACGGGCTTGGCTTAAAATCAGGATTGTGTTTATAGCTATACGGGCGTAGTTTAAAATCAGCATTGTGTTTATAGCTATACGGGCTTGGTTGGCTTAAAATCAGGATCGTGTTTATAGCTATACGCGCATGGCTTAAAATCAACATCGTGTTTATAGCTATACGGGTGTGGCTTAAAATCAGCATCGTGTTTATAGCTATACGGGCGTGGCTTAATATCAGCATTGTGTTTATAGCTATACGGGCGTGGCTTAATATCAGCATTGTGTTTATAGCTATACGGGCGCGGCTTAAAATCAGCATCGTGTTTATAGCTATACGGGCGTGGCTTAAAATCAGCATCGTGTTTATAGCTATACGGGCGTGGCTTAAAATCAACATTGTGTTTATAGATATACGGGTGTGGCTTAAAATCAGCATCGTGTTCATAGCTATAGGGGTGTGGCTTAAAATCAGCATCGTGTTTATAGCTATACGGGCGTGGCTTAAAATCAACATTGTGTTTATAGCTATACGGGTGTGGCTTAAAATCAGCATCGTGTTCATAGCTATAGGGGTGTGGCTTAAAATCAGCGTGTTTATAGCAATAGGGGTGTGGCTTAAACGTCCAGATGGTTCATCTAATCAACTGCCAAGTATTTTTTTGAAAGGACAGCCATTCACAAACTGTATCAATGTACAGCTCCCCAGATGGACTTGTGACAAAAATTCTATGGCATTTCAGGTTAATATTATGCTATATCAGCAAACCTCAAGCCTGGCATGCATTTTCTGAGGTGGATAAAACACTTTTGAACAGTATGTTAGAATAACAAACCATTTCTTTCTAAAATACTGAGTTTCCTACT
This sequence comes from Forbesichthys agassizii, assembly GCA_026546735.1. Lineage (NCBI taxonomy): Eukaryota > Metazoa > Chordata > Actinopteri > Percopsiformes > Amblyopsidae > Forbesichthys > Forbesichthys agassizii. Next base: position 1,115 of record JAODLL010063734.1, read on the forward strand.
GTTGAGTTAACATGCATTTTAAAATAAATACAATATCTAATGCAATGCAACAAAAAAAATAGGAAATACAGTTTTTAGAAATGTATTCACTTTTCTGAAGAAAGCTTCTATAACTAATTCCAAATCAGGCACGTTCGGTAACTATAGAGCAGATGAAATGATAACATTGCCCTCCACAGTTCATGATTCTTTCCGTATGTCAACAACCTTTTATCTCTCTCTTTCAAGGGTTTCTATTACACATAGCAGCCAAAGAATGAAAGCCCAACTGAAAACCATTTAAGCCTGACAAATCATTCAAGTCCTTCATATCATTTAAAAAGCTTCGCTTGATGCTTTAAACAGATAAGAGACGCATCATGTAATGTCTGTAGTAAATTAACTGTCAGTTGGATTCAAGCGGCTTGTCTGGCTGCAACACCCAGGAACCTGCTCTCAATACACCTTCCTAAAGCGTACACTGTGTTCCTACACCGCACCACAAAACACTATCCCAGCCTTGGCAATGTGTGTCCAGTGCTGGGGGAAGAGCAGGGAGAGGTGGTGTTGTTGCGACTGAGCTCTAACATCAACAATATTCCTGCTCCATCGCTGACTCCAGCTTTAAGGAACTCGCTCAGCATCGCAGCAGCAGCTATGGGAGACAGCTACATCTCACAACTGAGCTTCACGCGAGGGGGTTTCCCGTGAGCCCCCTGCTTCCAACGAGGGACCCTCGTACCCTCATTCATAATGGAGGGAGTGTCTGTTCCAGGGTTCAAAACCTTGTCTCTGCAGGAGGCAGAGACAAAACAAAGACACACCTGACCAGTGTGTATAGTGGACACACAAGGGACAACCCTTACACCCCTCCCCCACATTAGGGACCTGACACCTGGTCCACAGAATTACTGATTGCCCCATTTGAACTTCATCAATCACCAACTGCTATCCTGTGTGTGTGTGTGTGCGCGCGCACATGCATTTGACCTCTTTTGTACTCTTTATCCTCCCGTGCACACAAGCGCACGCACGCACACACACACACACACACACGGCCCATGTACACAATGAACAGCGGCATGAGCTGCGCGCGCCAAAAATGTTGCGCCTGCTGTTGTGAGGGAGCAGCAGACTGCTATACTGCCCCCACTGTCGGAACCAATTAACACACCATTTAAAGGTGTAGTAAGCGATCCTAAGCTAATACACTTCTTCCCCAAATGCAGTATTTCCTCGTGGTCCGCTAGTTCACCGCTCTCTACCGCGCTGAAGAGGTCATCCATTACTTCTACACAGCCCTGTAGAATAGGGACAAAAGTGGTGTAGCCCGCATACAACAACAATCAAACTTGTGGGTACGGCCTGCGGCTCACGGTTGCTTTGTAACTGGCCCACCCTGCTACATGATGTAGCCCGAACAGATGATGTGTGGCTGAGGAAGCTATTAACGTAATGGAGATGAAGAGGAAACATTAGTGGCCATGCCTCCTCGGTATCTTGGAATTACTGTTGTACCAGTCTAACTGTAACTGTCAGTTGAAAACGTGTTGTTTTGATAGGTTATGATTCGATATATTTTGATGCATTTTCCCATAACCTGTTTTTACATGTTGATGTTTAAAACATAATTAAAATCGATATTGCATTTTCATTATCAATATCACATTTTATCAATACCGTGCAACCCTACTTAACACACACAAACAGGCAGACACACACACACACGCTTTCAAAGGGTCATCCAGGGTCCATGACACGCCCACTCAGCTCTCCGTTATGACAACGGAAGAGCTCGGCCACAGCAGCTCCGATAAACAGGAACCACATTGGGTTGCAAATGCTCATCATTGTGTGTGTGTGCGTGCGTGTGCATGTGAGTGAATGTGTTCATGTGTGCGTGTGTGAATGTATTCATGTGTGCGAATGTGTTCATGTGTGCGTGAGCATGTGTGCGAATGTGTTCATGTGTGCGTGTGTGAATGTATTCATGTGTGCGAATGTGTTCATGTGTGCGTGTGTGTGAGCATGTGTGCGAATGTGTTCATTTGTGCGAGCATGTGTGTGAATGTGTTCATGTGTGCGTGCGCTTGTGTGCGCGCATGTGTTCATGTGTGTATGTGTGCGTGTGTGTGATCTGCTGCCAGGAGAACGCAACATGCTACCCTTAGTGTTAGAGACATTAATGTAAAGCCCCAGAAAATATTAGTATTTATTTTAGTATAATAGTCAATACATATACTTATCTGTAGAGCGAAAGTTTGTGTGTTTTGTTGCTTTTTGCTTCTATGCCTGAGATGTATTGGACCTGGGTGATCGTTGGGGAGAGAGCCGGGTGGGGGGGTGGGTGGGGGTAGTGATAGTTCTCCACCGCAACCATGCGATCAGCATAATATTGTTTTCGTCTAATGTCGATCAATACTATGTAACCAGTAATAAAGAATCAGAGATGAAGGACCTGCGTGTTTCTTCTATGGATCAGGGAACTAGGGAACATAGTGAGTGTCGGATTGAGAGTAGTGGTGACAAGTAAATAACGCGTGAGGATACTCACCTCCCCAAACCAGAAGTCACAAGACAGTGATCTATGCTGGAAGGAAGCAGCCTGTCTGGAGGGCTCTAGCCACCATTAATCCCATTAGGATCCATTGACACACGGCTGCAGGTCAATAGGATGAGACGAACTTGAACACACACCAGTTCAGACTTGTTTATTTATTGCTCTGAATGAAAGGTGGCCCGTTACATCTGGACACTGTGGAAATACACTGTTAACTGAACACATCTCTTGCCAATATCCACCTGGTTAGTGCTTCCCAAATTAAACTTGTCGTTTGACGGAAGTCAGCGGGAGTGGGGGGGGGGGCTGATATGTGAGGGAATCTGAGGGAAATTACCGCTTGATTAAAGCAATATTGTCACGGTTTGGATGTGAGAGGAGAAAAGGGGGTAAAGGGAATAATTCATGACTGCAACTCTTTCTCACGAGACACGGGTCCATTCATCCAAGTCACGGCATGGGGTGGGGGGTGGGGGTTGGGGTAGTGGTGGGTGTGCATGTGTTGATGGGGCGGTGGGGGGGCCTCAAGCAGTCAGCCACCGGAAGAGACCTGACGTCTTGAGGCACAGGTAACGTGGTTCAGAACACAAAGGTAACAGTAGGAACCCCAGCGTAGGAAAGAGTGTGTGTGTGCGTGCGTGTGTGTGTGATTGAGTCAATAAATAGGCATGGCTATGTCTCTATGAGGAAAAACACAAATAAACTTGTAGTTTAAACCAACAGTGGGAGATGCTCCCTATACTCTCTTCCAAGTGAGACAGGACCGGGGCCAACGAACGGGCCCAGGACAAGGGGCAGCTTGTAATGGTGGTGGATTCCCCCCACTGCCCCCCGGAGGGTCTGCTACTTGTTCTTGCCGAGTGTGCGTTGCTTCTCAGCGTGCTCCACGATCTTCTCCTCCACGTAGAGGCCCTTCCGTCGCCGCACCGCGTTCATGTACTTCAGCGTCTGATTGGCCGAGTCTGCCTTCTCCCCGAAGTGGAGGTACTCTTCTTCTGTGGTGGGCACCCAGTAGGGGTCGCTACCTGTCACCTGGGGGGGGAGGAGGAGGAGGAGGAAGAAGAAAGAGAGAGAGAGAGAGAGAGAGAGAGAGAGAGAGAGAGAGAGAGAGCAGCCGGTTAGTATTTCCAGGGGACTTCTCCGTGTTTCACTAGCATCATCAAAGAGGGATTTAACAGTTTGACCTGCCATGACCGCTCTCCAGGGGCAGCAGAGCAGCATCATTATCCACACACTATGCAGCTGCAGAGTGTGTGACACTACGCACAGCTGGAATAAAAAGTCAAAGACTGCTATACAATCACCGGTGTGTGACAAATGCACTGATTGTAAGTCCATTTGGATAAAAGCTTCTGCTAAATGTAAATGTTGAGAACGGCTGCGTATTTAAAATACCACTGGATTAAATCACCTTCAGTAAAAGAGAGCTTAATTAAAGTTATATAAATTAATTTTGGCTTGTTTAAAAAAAAAAAATTATTGTTTACTTAAAATTAGGGGTGTAAGAAAATATAGATACACCCGAATACCGCAATATTTTGTTGCATGTAATATTCTCTTAAACACCATAGATTTTTGACATTTTCTAAACGTTCTAACTTAATGTATTTAAAAAAATAAAAAAAAAACACATTTTTTATAGACCATGTACAAAATACATTAACTTCAAAAGAGAGGAAAGATGCTTGTTACCAAATTTAGCTTTAAGCTAATTTCCATCTGCAGGTGCTGAGCTAGTTTAGTGTTTCTGTCATTTTTTGCACCACACATTAGCATTGCTATGGCAGTTTTCCACAAATTAGAAATCGCAATGTATCGCCTTGCTTACAGTATTGCAATATATCTCAATATATAAAATTGTGGCCCCTGTATCGTATTTCCAGATTCTTGCCATTACACAGCCCTACTTAAAATAGTGTATGACCTGTCCAACTATTGGCACATGTACTGCATGTAAGTCGCTTTGGATGAAAGCGTCTGCCGTAAATGTAAACCCAAACAACACTTCCTGCAACGCCATAGGGTGCTCCCTCAGATGCCCCGCCCCACACATTGGACACGCATTGTGAAGGCTAGGATATTGTTGTTGTGTGCAGTCTGCACCACTTTGTTTTTGTTCCTATTCTACAGGGCTGTGTAGAAGCGCACAGAGAGAGATCCTGCATGTGTTTTAGCTGAACATCGCTTACTACACCTTTAAATGGCGTGTTAGTTGGTTCGCACACAGCACAGTGGGGGCAGCAGTCTGCTGCGCCCTCAGCGCACAACAGCAGATGTACCTCATTCGGTCTACCACTGTTGATACTTGAACTCAAAGCAAACACATCTTCCTTCAATGCCTTGGGGTTCTCCCTCAGACTCCACCACCCACATTAAAAACACATTTTAAAGGGTATGTTGTTGTGTGCGGTGTTGCACCACCCATTTACAGAGCCAGGGCTGTGTAGAAGTACAGGATTACCTTTTCAGCGCGCACAGAGGACGTAAACTAGCGAGCAGATATTTGGTAAATTAGACATAAAGGGCATTAGCTTACAATCGCTTACTGTGCCTTTAAATGGCATGCTAGTAGTGATGGTAAAGCAGTCTGCTGCTCCCTCAGCGCACAGCAGCAGATACACCTCATTCTGTCTAACACAGTGTCACTCTGTCCCATGGGAGATAAGTGTGAGTGTGTGTGTGCGTGCAGCGTCCTCAATTACACGCAGCTTTCTGGGGGAGGGGATTGTTAATGTAATGCCTGTCTCCACGCCCGGCGCTGCGTCGATGCAACGACCTGACTCCACACACACACCACACCAACACACACGCACACACGTGTGACCCTTAGCGTACCAGTGGGCCCCTGCACCTGGCTACTGGGAACCCCGTAGAGAGGCAGAGAGGTTTAAGTTGCTCTGGGACAGATGGTAATCCTCTGCAACGAAAAACGGATTTAGAGAGCGCACGTGCGCGCACACACACACACACACAGTGTATGCCTTGACACAATGGGGCTCATTTGGGGGGCGGGGAGGCAGTAGAGGTGCAGGCACGTGCAACAGGGGGCTGCCACTCACAGGAGCAGGCACGAGCACATGCACACACACAGACGTGCATGGACATACGCACGCATACGGAAATGTCCAAATGTTAGTATCGGTTAATGTTAAAATAACAACAGCACATTTCTATTCAGCGAATCTGCTGGTTCGACCAACTTTGTGCTCGTGAAACAGTTTGTGTTTGTGTGAACGAAACACACTAAAGGGTTCCCTATTACCATCATAATATTGCGTCTAATATGTCTCCTGCATACATGTCTGCTCTATGGTATGATGTGCCAGGCTGTACTAAGAAATAACACCAACTCCTGAACACGCACAACAAACGGAACAGATTAATTTACAGTGAGTTGAGCGAGGAGAGACGTGGCCGTCGCAAAGTCAACCAGATGGATCTAAATTAGACTACGGGTCTATTTTATGCAAATACCGAGTGATGCGACCAGGCAACCATCGATGGGAGTGACGGCAGTGGGAACTGGGCAAATGCGTATGTGGGAAAGGCCCATGAGTGCCAAGAATGTCTCCCTGTGCGATAAAGGCATTGAACTGATTTACACTGGTTTAAATGGGCAGGATCACCTAACTGTAATTGATTTACAGGTACAGCTCATTCATGCCATGAAGCAAAACGCTACAGCTGTCCAAATATTAACTGCGATGCTAACTGCTACAATATTCGTACTGCTATGCTAAAGATTGCAGAAGCATAAATGGACCTTCAGTCTCATTCCCACCGGTCGACTCAACAGGGCTGAAATAAAAGCAGACGCGCGTCACGTCCATGTCTGGCCTGCCAGTACCACGTAGCACTATTACTCCAGCAGACAGACGGCCGTTCTTTATCAGTGCTGGACTCATTCACGCTGCACTGCCGTTCTGGATGCAACAAAAGGCTCCATTCTAATGGAAATGTAATGTAAACGTGCAGAACCTGCTCCCCTCCCGGCCGTACCACAATAGCACATTCAAGCCTTCTCCCCTTGCGCCCATTCATATGCTAATACCAAGTCACTGCATCAAATCACTGAGCAAGGAGTGCTGACATGACATCAGCAAAAAAAAAATAAAGCTAAAGATTACGCTTGGCACGTTTTAAAAAAGCGTTAGAAACTCATGGTCGTAGTCTGGTGAGTAAGCGTCTTGATGGATGGGAGGCTTTTAACAAGACGGCGACACAATAGCGGTGCTCGCGTCGTCTGTGTGCGTCCAGCCAGATCCTCTGCCAACCGTCTGTCAGCTATACGTTGGACTGGACCTGGACTCTGGAGGCTTCATTACCTCAATATTAAGTTAAGGGCAAGGTTGACATTCGTGGTTGCCACTGAACTTTCTCAATAACGACGCTTCTAACATTTCTACAAAGCCGATCTCCATCTCAACATGTTGCAGGAATTCAGATATTTTAATGTTATACCATTTAATCCTATAAGTATCTCTTAAAAATATGTGTTTCTGCAAATAGGAGAAAACATACGGATTCAATATTGAGGTAAGGGATTTAGGTGAGGAAGCTACGGTAGATTTGAGGTTCAACAAAAGGTTCCACAAACAGCTGACAGATGCTTGGCACTAGCTTCAACTGGTACAGAACGTACCAAAACTTCAGTTCTGCTTAAAGCTCCATACTGTATACTACATAATGTAGTGTATATACACTGTGTAGACATCATTAAAAGTATTAGCAATGAAACCCATTGCTGTGGGTGTGAAAGTCCTAACAACACGTCTTCACTTCGATTTGCGGGCTTTTTAACGAAAGATTTATTCTGGCTGAAAAATAGTTGAGCTTCTATGTAAAAGGCCCTCCAGAAGTTTTCAGACAGTTACATTAATAAGTCATTAGTCATTATAATCTTTTGTAACCTCAAAGTATTTGCGCTGCTCCATGTGATATACTGTATATGTAATGTGCATGCATGCATGTTTTGAGGGGAGTGGGGGGTTCTGCGTTGGTGCCAGATATCTTGGAGGATTCATTTAAACAACCTTGACAAATGGCTCTCACCAGAGGCATTTGTCTCACCAGACAAAAAGCAAACACACAAATGGAGAACAAATGCGAACAGACAGAAAAAAATGCAGAAAACTAAGAGAGAGAAAAAATAAACACACACACGCGAAACGGCAATCCAGTGAGTGCGTCCCACATTAGAAAGCCGCAGTAACCACCGGACGCATACTGTGCCATACCAAAGGGTTCGAACAAGGTCTCTCTTTCGTGGCGGTACAAAGACAGCATTGAAAGGATTCCACTGCAGTGTCCAGTTTAAGGTCTTCTAAAGGGATATGAAATTTAATTATTCACCGGGCATGAACACACAGATGATGTCAGAACAGAAATGTTTCCTAAACTACTAATCTACTCATTGCTCTATGTATGTGTGTGTGTGTGCGTGCGTGTGTGCGTGTGTGCGTGCGTGCGCATGTGTGTGTGTGTTCTCGGTGGAAGAGGAGCATCTAACAGGGCCAAGTACGCCTTTAATTGTAGTTCCCTGTGTGTGTGTATGTGAGACAGATCATATCCTGTATACATGTTCCGGGAACCTTCGTCTATTTACAACAAGCACAGCCTCTGTTACCTTAACTGACACGGTGTGTGTGTGTGTGTGTGTGTGTGTTTATACTGAGCAAATGTTTTCACTGGACAATTGCTGCTGATTGACCTATGACCCTATAGGATAAAGAACACACAGTCACACTCGGCCTCTCCTGTATGTGTCTGCATGTGTGTAAAACACATGCAGACATTAAAGGTATAGTAAGCGATTGTAATCTCCTCGCAGTCCACTATCTTACAGTTTTTTGTGCATGCTGAAAAAGAGAATCCGCTGCTTCTACACAATCCCTGGCTCTGTAAATAAAAATACAAACACCACCATAGCCTTTGCAATGCGCTTCCAATGTGTGGGGCGGAGCTTCTGAGAGAGCAACCTATGGCACTGAAAAGAAAGTTGTTTGTGATTTTCATCATGTTTAAATATCAACAAGCTTTCTTTAGAATATATCATATCTTTAATAGTCTCGGTTTATAACACCGTATATGTAGCGTCTTTAAAGGCGGGGTTAGTCATTCTCTTGCATGCTTGCTAACTTCAAGATGAAATCAAAGCAAACTCAGTCAGAAGCTCAGCGCCACACACTGAAACACATTGTAAAGCATGGCATTGTTATTTTGAAAGGTCTGCACCACTTGGTTTATGTTCCTATTTACATTTAACAGCAGGGCTCCAGACTAACTTTTCCACTGATTCCCAGTTAGTTGCACATATTTATTTTTGTATTAGAAATAGCATGGTGAGTTTCCTACAATGCCTAAATCCCCTTTCTGGTGCAACTTGGAGGTATACTGCATTAGCCCTTGTGCTTTTCAATACGCACACTCATCAACTATGTCTGAGTTGGTTCTCCATCTCCCCCAGCCACACTATTAGAAAATAATCTTAATCTTTGGATTACAGTATGTGTACATTCACATCACAACAGAGCGCCATGTAATCTATGGCTCCGGTATTCATGTGCAGGAGCATTACGATGACCAAATCTCACTTTATAATATTTATGCAAGCTGGTGCCATGAACAGTCTTTGTTTCTAATACTGTAAGGTATAAGTAGCACCTTTTTAGCTAGCCAGTAAAGAGCCAGGGGCCCCCGGCAGAGCCCGTACCCACCTCCCAGTGGCTGAAGACCAGCTGTGGGCTGGCCAAGCCGCTGGTCCTCTTGCGGATCTCGTCGGCAAACCCGAAGCTCTCGGCCACGGGCAGCACGGCCTGGACGAGGAAGAGGTCGGTGCCCTCCTTCATCTCCTCGTGCAGGACACGACCCGACCGCTTACCCAGCACGCCATACACACGGCCTGGGTAGAGGAGGGGGATGCTTGTTAGCGCGCACACACACACACACACACACACACACACACACACACACACAAATGCAACATAATGAAGCTGTATTGAGGATGCCCTAGTCTTACAGCCAGCCTCGCCTACATACTAGCCTACGTAAAGTCTGGCTAACTGCATCTAGATACACCTACTTGACAGGTATTTTGAATGACATGCACAACGACTATGTACGTAACTCAATGACAAAGTCAGACGTTAAACTTAAGCAGAGGAATTTGTTGAGAAACTTTCCAACACAATGTTTTCTGATATTGTATATCTGTTAGATAAGTATGCTAAGGTTAGTGCGTAAAATACATTTAACAACTGAAATTAGTAAATAAAGTGCTGCACTGGTGTTGCACCAGATTTACATGTGATATTGGGGGCCAGATGTTGTCTTCCACTGACCTCAGTGTGGGGAGGTGCCTCCCTGTCACTTTAGTCTGATAACAACACATTGAAACATGCATAAACCTGTGTGACAGGATTCACTGCCAGGAGGGAAAATATCCCAGAACATGTTTCTAATAAACTGTCAAACCAAAAACATGTACCTTTAAGGAGACACATGTGTGTTAATATACAGGAAATAGACATTGCCTGTATATTAAGTTGAAAACTATTGGCGGGGAACACGATTGGCACGGCATTATGCTAACTTGCTTTACCTAGCTAAACACATGAAATATTTCACCATGTCAGGATTATTATTATGGTTTATTGTAGCAGCCTGTGTCAACTAATCACCACATGCAGGGACTGGAAGAATGTCAGGTTCCTACAGTTTTTCGTGGTTCGGTAGCTTATGAAAATGTAGTTCTGGAACTTTTACCTAGTTGGTAGCCTAACCCGCATTTGTCCGTTTTTTGTTAATGTCATAAATGACTAGATGAAATGACATGCAATGCAGTCAATGAGAGTCAAATAACCCTCAAAATGGCAGCATTTAGACCGTCATTATTGGAACAGTGAAATAGGTCGGACATGCTGTTGACAAGAATGTTATGAGTGTTGACCTATTCAGCTCTTGACACATGCACTAACTACACGTTGTTTTGGATGAAAGCGTCTGCCTGCAGCCTGTATGTGGTGTGGACTATTATCCATGGGACAAGGGTACATTAGCTGAGCTCTGTAAACAGTAAGTGTTGGCTGCAACCAGAGCCATTGAAATAACAGAGTTATGGCCCATTGATGATGACGCAACACTCTCTTTACATGGCTCTGGCTGCAACCATTCCCACTCAAGCTAATGATGACAATATTGACTCTTGGCTACTTAGCGCAGTGCATGACCTAAACACCTATTGATCAGTTCCACCTATAGGTCAGGAAGACTAATCTGCTGCTGCCTGTGCTTTCATAAACATCCACTCACATGTAAACAATTACAAAGTGCTCGGGCCATGGATATGGTACAAAGGTCACACATTCAGCTTGGTGACTCAACATCCCTATAATGGCTTTTTCCCCACTGGAAAAAAGGCCGGTATTCCTACACAGCCTGGCTCTAACTGAGAACACAAACAAAGTAGTGCAGATTGCAACAACACTATCGCAGCCTTGGCAATGTGTGTCCAGCTTCTGAAGGAGCACCCTATGTCATTGAAGCGAGAGGTGTTATTAAGTTATTAAGTTTTGATCTTTCTCCAGCATCATATTCCCCGCCCAAGGTTGTTACATCTCTCAAATGGGGGAGTGGGGAGCAGTAAGGAAGCGGAGCGCCCGGGGTTGGTTTGCCGTTTGCTATTTTACTGTTTACGTCGGTGGCCGGCTGACAAAGCACGTCTGTGTCTAACGAGCTGCTGGGTCGGCTAACCAGCCTGGAGATATTGTTTACCAACACGCTAGCCGCCACTTCACACCTCATTTTCATCCCGATGACTTCCAGAAGACGACAATTTAGGGGGTGGTTTGGAGGGCGTTAGCCGGGGCTGAGTGGCCCTAGAGCCGACAATATGGGGGTCCCAGGCATTTAACAGCGGTGCACCACTGAGCGATGTTGACATTTACAAGGAGCAATGCTCCACGTGTGAGGTGGGGCTGGGTGACTGGACGTTTGTAACTTCTGAAGGTGTAAAGCCCCCTTCCCCCCAACCCCACCCCTGCGGGGGCATTATGTGGGCAAGGAGAGGAAGGTATATTAGTGTAGGTCATTAAGCAGAAACGTATGTCCAAAGCAACATACTAGCAGGTTGGGGTTAAGGGTCAATGTGTGTGTGTGTGCACCAGGCCTCACCCAGAACGTCTGCGGTGGCGATGACCTCACAGCTGTACATGGCAGCCATCAGCCTCTGGGGCCGTGCCTGGAAGGCCCGCCGGCACGCCTCCTTCACGGCCGCCATGAGCTGGCCCGACACGGGCCCCCCGACGTCCGTCCTGCGCCAGGCTTGGGCCCGCCCTTCCGCCTGGCCTTGCCCCTCCAGCTGGCCACACCCCTCTTCCCCCTGGCCCCGCCCCTCTGCCACCTCCCATGTCTCCACGGCAAAGCACACGCCCATGAGGGGCTCCTCGCACATGGGCCCGGCCAGTGTGGCAAGCTGGAAGCCGCTGACCACGCTGTGGTCGTGGTCCCGGAGGGGCCCGGGAAGCCCAGGGGGCTCCAGGCACTGCCACACGGTTGGACGCCGGTACCCGGCCACGCTGTTCAGTAGCAGGTTGGGCCCAAACCTGCGTAAAGAGAGATCAGGGCCCACGCTTGCCTTTACCAGCTGGCAGCCAGGCTACTGTCCCTACAGCATGGCAGGGAGGCAGCCATCTTGGAGATGCTCCCCAGAAAATCTTTGTTCCTACAGAGAAGCATTAAGCTGTTCTATATCTTCCCAGATGTTCCTACAGTGCTCTGCCTAAGGCCCAGATGTTCCTACAGTGGTCTGCCTAAGGCCCAGATGTTCCTACAGTGCTCTGCTTAAGGCCCAGATGTTCCTACAGTGCTCTGCTTAAGGCCCAGATGTT
>JAODLL010063744.1:0-14833 GCA_026546735.1 Forbesichthys agassizii
AGCACACACACTGGATACCCATCTGCTGCAGCGCGGTGGAAATCTCGACATGAGTCTTGCCATTTTCAAATAAATCTCTAATTAAATGTGTGTATGGTTCCAATGTGGCCATGGTGTTTGTATCAAATGTATCAGTGACGATTCACGCTTTTCAGGTGTTGTTTCACGGTTGCTGAAAACGATCAACATCAACACACAAATTATTTCCGGTTCACGCAAATCGAACAAATTAAATATCAAGAAAAACGTTTGCCCCGTAGCCCATTTTTTAATTCTCTATTTGTGATCTGAGCATAAAAACGAAAGTACAAAAATAAACCGTGTTTTGTGTTTTGGTTTCAGATTCAAAAACAAATAATGACATTATGAATGGTAATTTAATTTTTCGATTTTTGATTCTAAATTGTATGAGTTTATGAATGTATGAATAAAGACAAATGATACACGGATTCAGCTGTTTTGTCAGAAGCCTTCACAACAATATCCTAGCCTTTGTAATGTGTTTCCAATGTATGGGGCGCTGCTTCTGAGGGAGCACCCTATGGCATTGAAGGGAGATGTTTTGTTTTGTTTTGATCAAGCTCAAGTATCTACAAGATTTCTCCAGAATGACTATCAAGAGGTTGAGGTATACCTTTAACTGAGTCAGTTTACAGGTGAAGGGTAAGGTTAGATCAAATATTCACTTGTGAAGTGATTTCATACTCTATTGGAACAGTAATTTCTTTTATATATATATATACAAAAATATAGTAGTTTATTTTGATACATTGTGTGGCTGCTGTATTTTGTAGTTTATTTTGATACACTTACAATTAGGGTATTTGGTATTTTATTTTAAAATACATTTTGATGTATTTTTGTCCATTCCTGTGTGTGTGTGTGAGTGTGTGAGAGAGAGAGAGAGATTGGCCCATGGAGAATGTTTTGTTCTGAGCTGTTGGAGCGCTAGTGTGACATCTAGTGGTAGAAAGTCATATAAATATATATATAAATACGTACAGTATAGTCTACTGTATAAAATGATGAAAATAGCTGGATATTGTTAGGCAGGGAGAGATTGCGTTTGGATGGATTTACTGAGTTTATTGACCGACAATGGGCCAAGGATCAAGCAGCAGGCGATAGGTAGAACAGAGGGAAAACAACAGGATCACTGTAGGAACAGGGGCCGAGCCGAGCAGACGGAATGAACTACGATCTAGCAGAGCCGTGTGGGTGCGTGGGTCTCTTGTACAAGGTTGACTATTCTCTTGTACAAGGTTGATTACGGAACGATGCACGTGAGACTTATCTGCCCTGCCTCCGACACGTTGCCTAGACACGAAGAGGGAGTAGAGAGGGAGGGAGAGAGAAAGAGAGCCAGGCTATGGCCGCCTGGCGCCGCCTGGTGGGCATTGCGTGGTTATTCCAGATCTGTCTAATGTTAAGTTCAGTCCACTATATAAGTATTATCATATTAGCCTATGTTGACCATTTCTTATATCAATTGAATTCCTTTTTCTGCCATGCAACTTTGCTTGCCTGGTTCCTATCATGGGTATTTTGAAACCCTCTATACTGTAATCCTATTAAAATGTCCCTCTATTTCAACCTGTTATCGCCAATGTGTGTTTTTTCTAAGACCTTAGCCACCACAAGCGTTCAGTGGAAGGTTAACTTGGAGCTGCGAGGGATTTAGTATCTATTTAGTATCTATGCTGCCAGCCCAGTACAGATAGTGTGTATGACCTGATAAAGACAATATGACACATAACATTTCTGAGGGGACATTTGACCTGCATTACGCTCCATTCATTCACATCAGATATGTTTTCACAATCGTTACTGTAAGTTAGTGCTGCCATTGTTCTTAAGGTAAATTGTAGTTCAGTAACCTACTGTAGTAGTTTTCCAATATTATTTCACAACAGATTTCAAAAGGAATCCAAGCTTTTGATACTGAATCACAGTGTATCTTTAACCTCCAATGTGACAATAATGTGCTTATCTGGTGATGCAGCACATTAAATCAATGCAAACTTTTCTAGATTAGCTTAATATCAGCCAATAAGGCACTTTGTTTATAGGGCAGACAGCCCTTTAATAAAACAAGAGAACACATGCTTTCAGCACAATTAGTCTTGTGAACACCATCCTGATCTCACAAGCTTCAGTTCGACTTTGCCGCGATGTCAGTCTGGAAAGCTTCAAACACTGCTTCAGTGAGTCAAACCACAATGGCTCTGACCAACCAGCATCATATTGTCAGCTGCGGTCATCGTTTACTGCAGGTGTGACGTCAATCGACGGCGATAGAATAACTCAGTTCATCCAATCACCTGCCAAGTATTTTTGAAAGCGTCTGCCCTTTTCCAAACAATGGACGGCTTCCCAGATGGTTCTCTGTATCAAGTCATCCGGTGCATCAGGTTACAGTAAAATGATCACCTCAAATAAAACATTTAAAGGGACACTCCTTTATTTGTGTCTGGAAATAACCTTGTGGTTGAAACGTTATAGTAAAACTATTGTTTTTTTTAGCAACTCAGTCTTACATGTCCCTCATATCTCTCCTGTTATGTATAGGGTTATGTTAGGAGTGTGTATTGACGTACACACTGAAGGGATGCTACGACAGGACGGGTTGAGGAATGGTCAGCCGGTTCTTGCCCATTTCGACCTCTCTAGCCCCACATTCATCATTTGTGATGCCTCCAACATGGCAGTCAGGGCCGTTATGTCCTAACTTCACCAGGGGACTGAAGGACCCATCGCATTCACCTCACGTGCCCTCAACGCAGCAGAGCAGAAGTACACGGTTGGGGAGCGACACTTGCATGTGTCTGGGCATGTGAGCGGTGGCATATGTTTCTGTATGGGCGGCCTTTCACCATTCGAACAGACCATCAGGCCCTCACTACCCTGCTGGCGACATCAGGCACGGGGCACAGACCCCTCAGGATTTACCGCTGGTCGGAAAGACTACAGCAATATAACTTTTCATTGACGTTCACTCCGGGTCGAGAGAATGTGGTAGCAGACCTACTCTCCCGCTCCACACACATTCAAGTCCTGAGCTTGGATAACGCCACGATCGAGCCAGACCTCATTCACATGCTCCATTCCCCTCTTCGAGCTACAGTGTCGCTCCGGGACCTGAGTCTGGCGTCTGAACAGGACCCAGTGCTCTCACAGCTGTGTACCTTCATCCTTGACTGGATGGCCCTCAAAGGTACCGGAGGAAATGATGCCATTTCATTGTGTCAGAGCAACGTTGTCCTGTTGGAACGATGTCTGCATGGCCCGAGGGCTCTGCACAGTCAATCCCAGTGTGCTGAGGGCGCGGGTCCTGACAATGGCGCATGAAGGTCACCTGAGTATCGTCAGGGTGAAGCAGCGCTGCAGGGACCTGGTGTTGTGGCCGGGTATTGACAGGGACATCAAAACCATGGTAAAGGACTGCACAGCTTTCCTGGTGAGCGGGAAAACCAGGGCCCCCGTGCCCCCGCCGTTACAGCCGTTGCAGTGGCCAGCCAGGCCCTGGGAGCACATCCAACTCGACATTTGTGGGGAACTGCATGGTGTCCCACACCACCAGCGTTTCTTAGTGGTGGCCTATGACCTCCACTCAAAGTGGCCGGAAGAGGTCACCTCAGGGTCGGTTACCACCAACGTTGTCACAACCTTTTTGTAGTCGCTGATTTCCCGATAAGGGGTTCCAACAGCCATCCCTACTGATAATGGGCCGCAATTCACCTCCACAGAATTTGCAGCCTTCCTGGCAGAAAGAGGTATTAATCACATTCATACTGTATTCTACCACCCCGAAGCAAACGGGGGGGTGTAGAGATTAAACCAGACGCTAAAGAATGGCATCAGAGCTCATCTGGCTGAGGGGTTTCACTTCACAGCGGCCCTGCTACGCACCCTAATGCACTACCGGGCCACAGCCCATGCTACAACAGGCAGCTCCCCAGCACTTCTTATGACCGGGCGTGAAATGCAGCTGCCATTGGATGGACTAAGGCCCCCTTCAGCCCCATGAGGGTCACGTCAGCTGCGCCATAGAGTCAAAAACAGCCAGCGCAGCATGAAACAATGGTTCGACAAGAAGCGAAGGGTGAGGCAACCTTCCCTCGTAACCGGCGACTGGGTCAGGGTCAGGCGAATGTCGCGGGACCACAAGCTGTTGTGATTTTGGGCCAACCCATTACAGATAACCGGACGCCTTGGGCCATCCACCTTCCGCCTGGGCTCGAGGTGGCATGCAAGCCGCCTCCGGAAAGTGACAGAGCAGGAAGGAAACTCTGACAGCCGTGTGGATTATTCTGCCACGTAACAGGCTATGTTCCAACTACTATTTATTAAAAATTGGTCACATAGTCTGTAGGTATCCAGGCCTAAGGCCTCGAAAATCCCTGGGGGTTCACCTCCAACTGGATGATCTGCTGGCGGTGGTGGTGGCTCTGTTGGAACATCCAGGTTGGTAGTCGTCCAGCTCCTATGTAGGCATCTGGCAGTCTACCCAGATGGCCTAGGTTCAGGAAGCTATCCTCTGTTTTAGGTTTCATAGATACTCTGTAGAGGGGGGGGAAATGTTATGTATAGGGTTATATTAGGAGTACGTATTGACGTACACACTGAAGGGATGTTACGACAGGACGGGTTTGGGAATGGTCAGCCGACCGTAAAGTTGTTGTCGTAACACTCTTGGCAATAAAAGCACTTTGGCCAGTTGAATTCAGTGTCCGGTGGTTTATGAATAGTTATTAGGACATAACATCCCCCACCTCTACTATACCCACTCAACATCATGGGCTGACATCATCCATTATAGCTCTCCCTACAGCCACACACACATGTGGATGTTGCCTTTCAAACGTGTAGCTGTCAATGCAAGGATTCAAGAAAAACTCATGTAAAATGACGAAGTGTAAAAATACTAGAGATGGTCGACTTAATTTCATTTGCCAATTGTATGTGAATTTATCAAATATTTTGATCATGGACGGGAAGAGAGTTTGACCTCAACCATGCTCCACACAGCATGCAACTCTGCATTCAAATCCTAACAAGCAGGATGTGATAGCACACTTGCAATGTAGGACTGCATCCACAGAAAGTATGCAGTGTACAAAGATTTTTTTTACATTCTGTTGGTTGGTTGTTCATTTTGGTTAAACCGCTTTCTGTCAATTCTATTCAAACTGAGATATATCCAACTGACACTAACATTTTTGAGAAATGTTTCTATTGGTTTTTTGAATATGATTTGACTGTATGTAAATTAAATATGAGGCACAAATGCACACGTGTGCCATTGGTTCCCTGCTCATATGGCTTGGTATCAATCAAACATACGTGTATTATCAGAGATGTGGGGTGAATGAAGATTTGTCTTGGACATATACTGCATAATTCCTAAACAAACAATGATTTCCCTATTAACAAATCTAGCATAGTCTGTGAAAGTGTTTGTGCCAACATGTATTATTACATTTGCATTGTGTACATAAAGTGTTCTAGGTGAATATGTGTGGCAAAATGATTACGAAATAAAAACTATTGTGAAACATAACCATTTTTTAACAAGCAGCAAGCCAGCTGCTACAAAACACTTTAATGAATGCTATAGAAAGTCAGATATTAGATAAAATCATAGTCAATAAACCACTCGTGATATGTTGTAAACTTTGCTTACATATCCACAAAACTATGTCAAACCTGTATGTTCATCACTGGCAATGTTATTTTTTTAATTGGACGTGCTAATAAGCCTGTAAGGCATTAGCTAGGCTGTGTTATTCCCATTGGACCATTGTCAACAGATAGTGTATAGGTCACTGTGTCCCCCGTGTGTGTGTGTGTGTTGCTGTCTCGGTTGTATTTTTTAGGACGTGGCTGTTCATAATGATAATGATAAGCATATCTGGATGTTGCGGGCTTATCTGATGTCACTGTACTGTAACCTTTGTCATTGTTCTGAATAATGCCCAACCTAATGCAAGGTGCTGAGGTCCATTATGTCATGCAATTGTAATGTCAGGTAAATTATTTATAAACCGGGGTAAACATGACATATTTGGCCATGGCCTACAATAATAGTACATACACATGACTCAAACAGCTGCATTTAATGTACAAGTTGGTTTCCCTTGAAATACTGTATAAATTATAGATTAGAGAAAATGGTATGCTAAAGTAAAATGTAATATGACAGCTGTTGTCCACAAGTTTAAAGAACATGTACTGTAAGTCCAGAGGGTAACAATGTAATTAATGAATGGAAATCATGCAGTTTTATTAAGAGATGTCATACATACAATATATACATTTGTCATTCATTCACACATTTTTTAAATTTTTTAATTTAAAATTGTTCTAGCCTATTCACTCCCTGCATTAAACAAATCTTGTTGCTGGGATCCATTGAATGCAAATGAATCATCTTTGGTTACCATGTTAGAACTGTCGCTATAGGGCTGGGTACAAATCTAAGCACAAATCAGCTATTGTACATGTTCTGTCTTTGTTTAAAATGGGATCAAACCTTATATTTGATTTGCAATACACAAAAACGCCACCCTCATATTTAAAATGCAATATTTTGAGAAATACATTTTCTACAAAATCAGAATTTATTTGGTATTATTATTTGTTTAGTCTATGTCCAGGCCGTTTGCCTGAAAGTTTAAAATAATATCACTTTTTCTGTGTGATTTATTTGCCTTTATTTTTGTCAAAAATCACAATTGACCCTGATTTCCAGCAATCACAATGTACTGTATAGTCTGTATGCATCATGCCTTAGCAAAAGCATGGTCCAAGTACAGTGTAGGTATTTGGGATACAGTGTATTCTAATTAAAGTACATATGGTGTATATTTTCATCTGCTATAGACTATTGCTAGTAAAACTATCTTTCTCAATAAAGGCTATAGGCAGAATAATGAATTCCATTTCACACTGTTTCAGAACGCAGGAGGTCCAGTTTCACTCCAACTCCCTAAAGGGTTGTGGCTTCAGCAAGGGTTCAATGAGAACTAACAGTGAACAGGTGTGTAAAGGTTTCTAATAAAGTAGATCAACTACCGGTAGCTGCCTCAGGTTTCAAACAAAGGCACCAGTGAGGCTAAAAAACATTCACGGCAACATGTCATATAGACATATCTTTTATGATATATTTGCTACATGTTTCTGGGTTCTGTCCAATACTTTAAATGGTCACATACATTTTTTGAATAATGCTAGATTATATAGTTTTAGTGGAAGATGTGTGCAAATTGGAAGTTTGCTCAAAGTGAGCTATAACATTTGGGGAATAGAAAGAATGACACTAAGACAGTACAGTACAATAGAGCTACAATGTTTATTTTATTACTAATGTCCTTTTAAATAGTTACAAAATATTTTCTTGTAAACAGGTTATAGTTTTCAAGGTTTTTTAATGAATATAGCATTTTGGAAAGAAACCCACAAAAATGTAATCAGTTATCAGCATGTAGAATTATGTCATGCAGAAAGAGCACATTGTGCAAGCATGCCAGTGCAAATGTATAGAAAAATAGCTCAAACACAAACCAGATGCATACCCTGGTCTTACTAACTAAAATAACCCAAAAAAACACTATATCATAATGACAAATTACAACCAGATATTCTACATCATAATTATAGAAATGGCAGAAGATTCATTGAAAATCTGACATACACCAGCAGATGAATTCGTATTTCTTCACAGTGCTTTAACCATATTGCAGAAGTGCATTCAGTGCATTCAACTCAAGTCAATTGGCATCTTAAAATGTTTTACTGCATAGAAAATACATTTACACTGAACAAAGTGTATAGTACCTCCTTGTTGAAAATTTGAATTTAAATTGACTAATAGTATACATTTGCTTGATACTTTATGCAAAATATGTCGTGTAAAAACTTTAACCAAATTATTTTGGGCCAATACAACAATGCCGAAAATTTCGGTAAGGTATTGTCATTTGTCATGACAAATAAGATTCAGTTTAGAGTTATAGCTGACGGGAATCAAACAGAAAGCTGTTAATGTAATTAACAAATTACAGAGAAAATGCACACATTTAGATTAAATTACATTTGTCAGGCTACAGCCAGTCACATAAAATATCACTTAACCGCTTGAGCACCTTAGTGCCCTATAAGTCAGTATACAACAAGGTGCGCGCATAAGATAAAAATCCAACTAATTTTGCGCCTGAGATATATACCCACCCTCACCACTCAATCTTTGGAGTACTTTACCCTGAGCAGGACATTAGACAGCACGTCCTGATAGAGACTCAAACAAACCCAGCCTGGCAGGTACAGCAGCGTCACGAGTCCCATGAAATTGTGAGGGTAGTGGGAATAGTCCCAGGAGCAGGCGTCGAACTGCCTCAGGACCAGCCCCCATGATAACTCCCATGTGTAAATGAAACAGATGTAGATGGGAAGTCTCTTCAACGTCCCCCAACCCCTCCTGAAGTACAAATGGATGTAGAGCTTCTCTACCACGAAACTGCAGCTCCCGTACATCAGAAACGACCAGAGGGACGTGTGTCCGCTCAGGGTTCGGTCCGACTTCTCCACAAGATTAAACACCGAAGTGAAAATCACCTCGTCGAGGAAGCCGTGCATCCCGAAAAACACGAACCGCACTAAACCGGGGAGACCACGAGGTACCCCCTCGTCCAGACATATATCTTCAGTCCGGAAGTCCGTTTTGAGCTTTGTTGAAGGATGGAACTGGAGCTTCGACATTCCTTTGTGAAACACTTGGGTGAAATACAAAGCGACGACGTACTGTAAGACCAGCTGCGTCGCGGACACGACGCGCACCTGCTCCGTTAACGTGTTCACGTTTCCCACCAAGATCTGTAGCCCGATGTACACTGATGGGTAAAAGACGATATAGAAAACCACGGGCCGCCCCTGAAAGCATTTCTTCTGTGAGTATATCTTCTCCAGGGCGAAGTGCGTCAATGAATGCACCACGCAAAGATACGGCGAGGAGAAGCCCAACAATTTCGGGTCCCGGTCGTTTACAAGCCCCTGGAGCGACGAAAGAACGATATCCAGGGTCAGGCCGTGCATTCCGTAAAAATAAAGCCTCATCCATCGCGGAAGATCCCTGTCGGTCTCGCTTCTTCTTCTCTGCCCTCTGGAGGTGATCGGATGTGCATCTCTCCACTGGCTTGCCATAACGGGGATCAAATAGACAATGCTCAGCTGTGCTCATGCATTTCAGTATTTAGAATAGGGCAGACGTCTGCATCAGCGATCTCCCAATACCCCTACCATACCACTGTCAGACAATACCGGCGACAGAGTAATGATACAGCCTACAATGAACTCCTGGGTACCGAGGAAGCGTTTGCTGTGACGTCGCTATAATTCGCGTAACCTCCCTTACGCCCTGACGTCGGTTTAATTAAGAGCTATTAATTGTGTAATTACAGTTATAGCCTTAACCTCGTTTTGAAATCACATCACCAGAAGGCTAGCATTAACCTATAGCTTTTAATGGCGATAGCAACACATGAATGAAAAAACGTTTAACAGGTGTAACCCCCCTTCATATTTTCCATAGGTTAGAAAACAATGATGCAGGTTTGTATTGCCACAAAATGTTGTGCATACGGGTCTGAACACTAGATGGCAGGAGTGTAACAGCTTAATAAGGCTTGGTACTTGCATGTACAATGTATTGTAATTACTATCTAATATTACTGCTTAGAGCAAAAGTTTCTCTATAGCACTTTCTCGGATCTGTGCATCATAGTGAAGCCTTGATGTAAATAATGTTTTTTCTTATCCACTTATCGGAATTACAATTACAATCTTATTTTTAGCCCATTTCTTGAAATCACTCTGTGTGTGCCTGTGTATGTGCATGTGTTTACATGCTCCATGGGTTGAGACCATAGAACTATATAAATGGTTGAGACTGGGCGTTACTTATGAAATGGTGCAATTATACTAGACACACTGTTAATTTCACATTTAAATGTGTTACACCTTGACAGTAGTGGCTAAATAGCTCAAAACATTAAGCCTATTAGTATGTGTTTACATATTTTTTCACACTAATACCTGTTAGTAACAGGTATACTAGGTGTGAAACAGATGTATCCTACAGTATTATATCTAACATGCCTTTATTAGCATGCAGTACAAACAGATTTGTCCTTACATTGTTATATGTTGTGAATAAGATCAAGCTATGTCTGTTTGAGTGATATAAAGGTCCCACAGGAAATACATGTGGCTCTCTTAAAATGAGAAGTGCTGAACATCCAATTTCATAAGCCATTTCCTCACATTTTGGCCTTATTGAATAGACCAGAGGCCCTCTCACTGACATTGTCATGTGATCAGGACAGGTAGAGTATCACATTGTGTACACAGTGTGTAAAGAATACTCTGTATTAAAAGTAAGTGTGTAAAGAATACTCTGTATTCTCTGTATTCTTTATATGTTTTGTGTGATATTAGATGTGCGTATGTGTGAAAACCATAAGGTCTGACTATTGAGGTCGTTGAAAAGGAACGGAGATCAATCTTCCAGACAGGTGTGCAGTGTTCCTGAGCAGAATTCCATGTTCTCTTTTAGCAGGTCTCTTCTCAGGAATTCTGTTCACTTCTGCAACCCTCTGGGGCCCTTGCCAGGTCACACAACAATGCAACCCCAGATATACAGTGTACCTCTCTCACTCCACCATGGCGTCCACCACAACATGCGGTCTTCCCTTTCATTCTCCCTTATAGTGCACTAAGAACCAGTGGTTTTCTAAACTAGATTGTTGAATTTGTTCAAATAAATATTCATTATAATTATTTAAAATAACGTTTTAGTCTATAGGTGTATTGTGTATGTATTAAAGATGTCCTTCTTTATTGCATTATACTGCTTTCAGGGTGCCAATTATCCTACCCCATTTCTGCTTGTAAACACAATAGTTTACCGTTGGAGGGGCTCAACAAACAGCTATAAGCCCACAGTACAGTATTTCAAAACATACAGCGAGCTAGGCTTGATATATGTGTGCTCCAGCAGACACATACAACTATTGAGGTGGTGTTTATTTAGTATATCTTCTTTATATTTACATTATGATATTTTGAGGTTTTGTGTGCAGCAAAAAAATTGAAATGAACCACTTATTTGTGAGGATATGAAAAACACCTCCTACAGCTAAACTCACCTTATTTGACCCTCTCCCCTTTCCTGTTAACCCCGATATGCTCTCATGTCAATTATGAATCAATATTAAATACATGTAACTTCTTTCATGACTCAGCCCTCATCTAGTTATTGATGAGGGCCAACACCTTTACTTAAAGTGATTTTAGTAAAAACATTGACTGTAGTGTCCATCCCTCAATATCTGTAATATTTCCAGCACTGCTTTTTCACATGCTAATGTTTGAGATGAAACACTTATAATATATATATATATATATATAGTATATAATGTTTATTTCAAATAGTGTCTCTGCTACAAACAACAATACAGTCACTGTAATCAATTTCAGCCAGCAATCATAATATGTCATCCGTTTAGGTGCATGGAATTAATTATATTGAAGCAGCTATAAAGTTGAGGTTTTTTATTAAAGTTCAATATTACTTCATTAATAGTAATAATAATAATAATAATAACTTTAATTCTCCCCTCACTGCCATTTTCTGCATCAATAATCTTGACAGCCAGTAATCTCCCTTCTCTCCTTATTATGTGTGTTGTTCATCTCTTATGTTGGTTCTAGAAGTATCTTTGTTCTCAGTTCATTTGCTAAGTCTCCACCTTGCTCCCTCAAACCACACTTTCCTTTTCTTCTCTCCTTCCATTATAAGCTGTCACCCGCCCAACCATGGCACAGACAATGCAAAACAGTCTTGCTTTTTTCCTTCCTTCCATTGTGGCTGCACCCAAAAGCACCACTTTGGCACAGTATTTTTTAATACACACTCCTAAAGTAATTTTCTATGCCGATGCATGAATGCATTATTGTATAAACTATTGTGATTCTCATGGTGGGAGGATGATATGAGAACATAATGAAGAAAACAAACTTTCATCCTGATGACAAGCAGTTATCCCTCACAAAAACTCAATATAGTTGCGATAAAAAATCTGCTGAATCACGCTGCACAATGGCCACATTGCAATCCTTTTAAGTTAATAATGTAATACTTGGGACTCATACTGTATGAGCTGTATCTTTTTATTGATTATTCGTTGTATTATTTTCTACTTCTCATTCAAGTTTTATGGCTGGTTTTGATGCACTGATTTAATAACTGATTCCTTCTGATTGAAAACGTAATACAATTGATTGTGATTTTCACCTCAACTGCCATTTTCCCTGTAATCCTCCCTGCTTCTCGATTCATGTAATCTACTGTGCTCTTTTCTCTGACCCATGGCAACCTTCCTACATTTAACCCAGTAGTCGAATAATACCTTTCACATTCTTTCACCTTATCCGCCTTCTCTAGCCGGTTTAACCTGGAAGAAAGGATACTTTACTCCTCCTAACACCCTGTGTCATGATCTTTACACAACTACACATATCTTGTGACCTCTGACCTCACCTTTCCTCTACCCGGCACATACAGTTTCCCCTTTCAAAATTTGAGATGACATTGATGGAGTTAGAGTCTGAAGACCTCCAAGCTCTTTTTATTGTCATCCTCTCATCCGCTCTGCATTTGAGCATGTAAACATTCTTCACAGCGACCCGCTGTCTGCTCCATGCTACTCCATGCTGCTCTGGTGCTGTTTCAGTTAGGTGGGATGTGGTAGTCTCTCTCTCTCTCTCTCTCTCTCTCTCTCTCTCGACAGGGCACCAGGTGTGGGCAGCACCATTTCATTCTGCAGCCTGGTGGCAGAACACTGCACATGCTACTGTTCAGGAAGTGAAAGGGCTAGGCACCAAAACGCAGTGAAATGAAAGAGGGGCCGTGTGTGGAAGGGGTGGATGGTAACATGTACGGAATAGGACACAGGCAGGCACACTAGATGAACTATAGTTCTACTCTACTAGGCAAACCGCAAGTCATTCTACTGCTGTGTTTTCTACTGTGGCTGCTGTGCCATGCACATCTGCACTATTTACCCTCCCCTGTTCATCCCAGGGGGTCAGGGAGATGGAGAGACTCGTATTGCTGTGTGGCGCACTCTGATTGGTCAAGGCTGCCACTAACTGGGCTGTGTATGGCCTTGTGGTGATATGGTTATGGATCATTGATAATGCTTCCTTCTGTCTCTCTCACTCGCTTTTTTGCTTCTTCATCTTTGGCCTCTAGCATCCATTTTGTCGGCCTCATTGTTGTATTGTGTTGTAGCATAGTCTTTTGTCTCTTGCTGTGTCACAGAAATAGTATGAAGTGAATGATAAAAGAGAGAAGGAGAAAACTGTTCATAATGAAACATTTATCATGTCACCGCGAGAGTGACAGGTCACAAAGTGCTTACCCTGATATGATGGAGCTTTCTGTTCCATATAGAGGTATCACTGTAAAACTGTCTGCTTGAAAATCCTAGTGGCCTATCAGGGAATCACGGCTTATCTCTGATGAACACTATAATTGGATATAAACATCACAAGATGTATGTATTCTCCACTGTATGCAGAATTATCTAGCAGCTCAAAAGTAAAGACGTTGAATTCTAACGAGGGTGAGAATTTAAATGTTTGTCCACATCTGATCAAAATAGGAGCATGAAAGAAATCTTTCATTTCCTAATGAGGTCCCATGGTGGTTTGATTACATGGGTTTACAAATGCAGGTCTCTGGTGGGTTTTCATGAAGATTTGTTTGTTTTGCATGAAAAGCAAATAGACAGAGAGGTTATACGTTCAAATACATACAAAATATTGTGCATTCACCACAATTACATCATATTTATGATAATTGCACAATTATATTAAACATAGAATATATAATTTAATTCATAATAATTAGATTAATTGGCATAAATATAATAAGGATCTTTTATGTATTCTTAATACATTTAAAACACAACTGTGCATGAACGTGCATGTGACAGTAGAGGGTAGAGAGGGGTGGAAGCCTCTTAGCACTCAGGTGCAAAAAGGACATGATCTGTTTTGGTAACCCTGGTTTTAACCACGAGGGCCGTTCCAAACAAAACTGATGCATTCATGATAACATTAACGCTAACATTAACGCTAACATTAACATTAACACCAACATTAACACCAATATTAATGCTAACATTAACACCAACATTAACGCCAACATTAACACCAACATTAACACTAACATTAACACCAACATTAACGCCAACATTAACACTAACATTAACACCAATATTAATGCTAACATTAACGCTAACATTAACGTTAACGCTAACATTAACATTAACACCAACATTAACACTAACATTAACGCTAACATTAACGCCAACATTAACACCAATATTAATGCTAACATTAACACCAACATTAACGCCAACATTAACACCAACATTAACGCTAACATTAACATTAACACCAACATTAACACCAACATTAACACCAACATTAACACTAACATTAACACCAACATTAACACCAACATTAACATTAACACCAACATTAACGCCAACATTAACACCAATATTAATGCTAACATTAACGCTAACATTAACACCAACATTAACGCCAACATTAACACCAACATTAATGCTAACATTAACGCCAACATTAACACCAACATTAACGCTAACATTAACACTAACATTAATGCTAACATTAACACCAACATTAATGCTAACATTAACGCCAACATTAACACCAACATTAACGCTAACATTAACACTAACAT
>JAODLL010063755.1:0-17569 GCA_026546735.1 Forbesichthys agassizii
GTTAATACAAGTTATATTATTATAAATCTACGTGTGGGTGTCCTCATTCCTGCCGGCTAATTTAGATCACGACAAAAAACATGTTGAATCAGAAAATAGATTGCAATCATTTAGCTAAAATGGGAACTGTAATCTGTAACCACACAGGATTTAATTTATTTCTGATGAACAAGATTAACGATTTAAAATCAGATATTTCATAAGCATGACTGTAACACCTACGTCGTCTTGCCGGTGTGGTAACTGTCCGCATTCCCAGCGCCTCACACCCACACGTGCAATCAGATCGATTGCCTTCAACCGTGTGGGTGTGAGGGCATATAGGCTGGGAACTACCGGGAAAGGGTGTGGGTTATTGTCCATGTCACGTTGTTTCACGTTCCTGTGTTCTGTTGGCGGTTCGATGTTGCGTGACTGTACACGCTGTTTTGTTTTTGAGTTCGCTGTTTATGTTATTTCAGTTATTAAAAGGAGCCGTTGTCTCTTGACCGGCAGTGTGTTGTTTTTTTTTGTTCATCTGCACTCGCCTCGCCCTCTTGGCGTTACAATGACGTTCTTGTACTATTTTCATTGTTATGCTTGTTATCTTAATTCTCCCCATAAGTTATATTTATAACTAGATATACTATAACCCAAATTGGTGTATTTTTGGTATATTTGATTTCTATTCAGATGTGGATGATTTAATGGATGGCATTTTATACAGTTATATAATTATTATATCCTGAGTATATGAGAAATATAACTTTTTTAATGAAATATAGCTGGAATCAAATTACAGATTCCTTATTCGATGTAGATGTGATGTCATAATTAAATTTAGGCACACTAATTAACAAGACATTTGGAAAAGGGCACTTCATATTAAAAAGGTTGCTGACCCCTGCCATAGCACAAAATTGCAGCCATTCTTGCCACTATGGTACAGGGTCATGATCAGGGGCGCCATATAGGGGGGAAAAGTTAGGATAATTCTAAGGGCCCCTGACTGACAGGGCCCCAAAAAGTAGGCAAAATTGAATAAATGTTTTTATTTTATTATATAAACCATCATCAAATACAATAATACAATTAATAATCTCTTTGTTTTTACTTGTTTTTGGCAATAAAAGTTAAATATCCCCATTGACCAAAAAGTAAACATCCATATTGACCGACCACCCCCCTGTATCTGCATGAAATTATTTGGTCCTGCTTTAGCGCACTTCTCAGTGACGGTGTTTAGTTGCAGTCAGTACCGTAGATGTGCCAGAAATAGTGATCAGAATGTTCCCCAATAAACCCAAATCTGATTTTCAGAAAAGGAAAGAGAGAAAAGAGAGATGAGAAAGACAAAGATAAGGGTGTCAATCTGTAACCAAGTTTTTCACCAAGAATTGTGGGTAGCCTATAGTCTGAGTGGTGTCATTCACAGGGTATTAACCTGTGAATGATAATGTCCATCGTGAAATAAGATAGCTACAGTAGCTACAGACTAGTGTGTGCTACATTTCATGAACATGTAATCAGTGCAGGGAAACGTTTACCAAGATATTCATATTAAATCAATGTCCCTGCCCCTTTTAGCAGACTTAACAATAGATGAGTCGGCAGCACCCCAGTCTCCCCATAACTTTACCCCTCCCTGTCCCAGTGAAGAAGATGAGCAACATTGTGCTAATGATATGCCAGTTAGCATCATTCCAGGGAGTCTGTGGGGACTTCTCTGTCTTTTGCTCTTTTTACCATAACAAAAATTAAAAATGAAATTATTAATTATTAATGATAGAAATTCAAACAAATTCTTTTCTCACATAATGGTCATTATGAAATAAAATAAATAAAAACCCTACTGTTTGTACTGGATGCTGGACAGTTGGAAACAGTGATTAATTTAACTCAGCATGCATGTAAATTACAGAAAATATTAAAATAATCCAGTTTGGATTATTTTTGGATTCTAAAAATGAGTGAGGTATCTCACAAATGTGAGTACACCCCTCACATATCATCTTTAGATGTCATTCAGATGCCATAACTCAATCTAAATGAACGTATCAAACTGGATTATTTTAATATTTTCTGTAATTTACCTGCAGGCTGAGTTAAACATATTTGCAAATATGTGAGGGGTGTACTCACTTTTGTGAGATATTGTATGTATATAGCACATGCATTACATGCATTGTGTACATCCTACAGAGCCAGGGCCCTCTCAGGTAGAAGAAGAAATAAGTGTAGAAGCAAAGAAAGAAGGGAAAGATAGTTACAGTGATGATGAGGATGAGAGATGGTGGAAGAAGACAGAAGTAAATAAATAAAAATACATTGAGACTGAAACATTAAGGAATTGTTTTTATTGTGACTTTAAATCTTGCATCAAGAAGCAAAATAGTTGCAAGCCTTTAATTCGAGTTATGTAAAGCTTTTGATGGGACAGTTAGGTCCTAGAGATGTGGTGACAACAGCTGCGCAGAGGGGGCCCAATCATTTTTTTGTCATGGGGCCCAAAATTCCTGGCGGCGCCCCTGGTTATGATAGATAGGTTGCTAGCTGCTAGCAACAACACAGAGTGATATTCGATTAATCAAGAAACTTTAAAGTTAAACAAAGACATATTCTTGTTATTATCACAGACACAGTGGACAGTGCATCACTCTTGATAATATGCCTGTCCTGCAGACTAGTTGTTTATGCCTCTCTCATTCGCCTCTCTCCCTTTTTAGCCAATACAGAATAGGATGCTAACAGTCCACTTTGAAAGGCTTACTACTTCTCCGTGTCACATCGATATTGCTAATTACAAAAACAACTAAAAATACTTGGTTTTCATGGAATGTGTCCTTATTATAATAGTAAAATACATTTTTAAAACAGGTACATAAAGGAATACAATAAATACAATTATACTCTGCAAATGTTGAACATTAAACTTTTACTTACAGTTTGTTTACTAGCAATCAACATCAGTTCCTTGCCTTGTATACGTAGGTGGCCATATCCTCATTGGGGCGTTACCAAACAAACTGTGCAGAAATCTATGCAACATATGCACTTTGCTCTCATTCGCCTGTTTCCCCGCCTCTCTCCCTTTTTAGCCAATACAGAATAGGATGCTAACAGTCCACTTTGAAAGGCTTACTACTTCTCCGTGTCACATCGACATTGCTAATTCTAAAAACAACTATAAATACTTGGTTTTCATGGAATGGGTCCTTTAAAACCCTTTTCAAATGTGACAAGAATTCTTGTTGGAACATAAGGACTTACAGAATTCCCATCTACATACTATACTATACTATGTTAACATATACAAATTACTGTAGTGATGATGGCCTATTAAAGGGGCTTCCCAGAATGCCTCAGGGAAATAAAGTGTTGTTTAGCCCCCGATCATTATTGTTTAGTAGGGGTGACCCTGAATAATAGAATTTAATTTGATCTAAGGAGCCTCATTTGACTGCCAAATGTGGTTATGAAACCAGGACCATTCTATTCCAACTATTTTGGATGCTGAATATCTGATTTGACACGGAATTTCTTGGTTTCTCCAAATAAACCATGATATATAAACTTATTTAGTTAAATACTTCCTCTGCTGAATAGTGACTAGTGACCTAAACTCCCATGGAGATATATATATTTATTATCAAATAAGCATTACTAAAATTATTACCATACTTCAAAAAAGTCCCGGTTAATTATGTTTTAAGATTTGAAATATTGCGTCACAACATGACTCGCCTTGAAGAAGACACAAGGTGATTCTTGCATGTTTCTGTGAGGAAGTTCTGAATTGTATTACAATGTGCTACCCTCATAACGAGGGTTATGCACTATTATTATTATTATTATATTATTATCAGATGTTAGTTACTATTTTATGTATTCTGTAGATAGCTATTCAAAATACTGGCTCATTGATATGCCTGCGGTATTCTGGCATGAGTACTAGACTTCATTAAATTGACTACTGATCGGCCAGCCAGCCCCTTCCCCCACTAACCAGTTACAATGGATTCATCAGCAAAATAAAAGAACAAAACACCTTAATTCGACAATATGTCGATGATGAGCAAGGCTTGAAAAATCAGAGTCAACTATGTAAATTCTACGTTAGGGACACCCTTATTTTTTAGTTTATGCCCGCTTTCATGTCTGGTAGTGTATTATCGATCATTTAGATCTTGTCTTGAGTTAGCTATTCTAGTGTTAATGTACCAATTATGTGTGCACATGAAGGTAACTGTCAGTGTGAATGTTGAACTTCTTCCTGCCATAGTGTGTGTGTTATTTCCTGGCTTTGTTCCTGCCAAATTAAAGGGATTTGTTAAAGCAAGCTTCTGTGAATAATTTAAGTAAAAGTCATCTTGAGATGTGATTTTTGTTGGCAAGATTATTTTCTTACTTTGCTAAACAGAACAACCAGTAAGCCATTATGTTGCCAATTGTAAAGTCCACAGTCAGCAAAGTTAAGAGTTAATTATACGGTCTTGATAGTTTATTTGTAGCAACAGACTGGACTGCTCCAACCAAGCTTCTAGTTTGAGTCGTCATCTCTGAGACTTCATGCCAGTTCAGCTTACTATTTCTTGTCATGGAAACTGGCAGCTATATATTATGAACAATCTGTGGCTAAAAGTGTCGTTGAAAGCATTTTTAGGCCAAAAACTTGGGCCGAATGGGATTTTTCTACCATGACAGACAGAGATGTTCTCTGAGACAGGGTGTTAAAGACCTTAGTAACAATATGACTGTCTCGTGTTGCTGTGGACAGCCCTGCCAAAGCTTTGCTCCCTTTCAGTGGTGCATAACAAGAGCCAGGAGAGAGATTCCACTTATTCAACATTACCTGTCCACTGGCAGCTCATTATTTCCCATATATGTGTTTCAGGAGGAGACAGATGGTGCAGATGGAAACATGTTTTCACTTGGAAGTAGTCAAAGCAACATTATTAACTTTATGTTATATTACTCATAATATGAACAACTTTCAGTAATGCTACAAATACATTAATATATCTAAACATGAGGTATTTCAATAATAAAATATGTTTACAGGACATTGTAGAATGCTATAGTGTACCAGCAAAAAGCTCAGGAGCTAATATTTAGCTTTACAAGTCAGACTACAGTTCAGCTGACTATGGTTCATTATCCAAATGTGTGTGGTGTGAAGCTTTAAACAGTCTGTAAACAGTCCTGTGGTGAACCAGATTGGGAGAAATGTGATGGGCCGCATACTGAGCCTTGTCTTGGCCTATAGAGACTGTTTTAAGGCATTACTGGTGTGCTTTTATTTATGCAGCTCATGACCACAGAGACCACAAGAGGAACATGAGCTATGTGACCCACATTCAGTGCAGACCTGAAAGTGCTGCTCACTGGCAGATTCAACAAACGACAAAAGTGTATATCTTTAAATTTAATTTACACAGTTCCTTTCTTATTATCAACACAGTACGCAGACACAAGGTGTAAATGATCCTGAGGCTTGACAGAAACCCACATGTAGAACTTGTGTGATTTTTAACAGATACTTTTATAAATGGCTGGCGGAGGCACCTACAGTAAACTGGGCCTGATTCCCACTGCCTCAGAATTTGATGTGGTCTAGTAGTCAGAAAGGAATGAATTACACAGCTCAGACTGCAAACACAAGGGGCTTCAACTCAAACATACACAGGTCAGCATTCATTCCCAGCGATGAATAAAACAACACCAGTCATTATCTAACCTTCTCATCACTTCTTTGTCTCGGATTTTGTCGGGAATTTGCTGACATCTCTTAATGTGCAGTTCAACGTCAGGAACAGAAAAGCAAAGACTCTCTCTCTTCCTCAACCATCATTTAATTCTCTTAGTTGCTAATGAATAAAATATAAAATGTATCATCCATAAACAGGGCATTTACACGCCGTCATTGAGATAAATTGCCTGTGATGAAAACAATGCATTCTTAGTGATAGGTTTGTCTACGCAATAAACATAAATGCGGGTTAGAATGATGATAAAACAAATTATGCAATCATAACTGCAAACTGTGAAAAAGGAATTATAATATTCCATTCATTTGCAATTCTGGGTTTGATGAAGAGAGGGGAATCTGATTACTTAAGACGCATGAGTCTTCATTATGTAAACGGTAAAGGAGCATTATTAGAGTCATCCTTGTAACACCCAGTCTGATTCCAAGGGAAAGCAAGCCAAGGCCTATATGCAGATGAATTACCATTGTGCTACAAAAGAGATTACACGTTGCTCCATAGCGCATTACCTTCAAGTTCAAAAACTCAAGAACAGAGAACACAATGTGCAATGTGCATTTAAAAGTACATTGTTATGAGTAGATAAATCTTTTGAGAAGCTTCAGTATTAAATAGTTTTCATCTTGCATTTACGATTATGGTAAATTAATAAATGTATAATATAAATCTGTTTTAAATTATATGTTTTATATTTTATAGAAGAATAAAGAAGCATGTTAAATTAAAATTATATTAGCTGTAATTGTAATGATTAAAACTATATATTCTTTCATTCTTGTTTTTAATAAATAAACGAATTGTGTTCATGGATGTTTATTATATTATTTATAGTTTGGTTTTTGGGTCATTGCTCAAATGTGCACCACACAGAAGCCTTCATATCTGACGAGAGCTGCAACCATTCCCCTCCCTCTCTCTGGAGCGTATAGAAGGGGCAAGATGTAAAAGGGCTCTCTGTTTCCACTACTGAAGCAGTGCCTCTGGTCTCTGAGCTGGAGGAGCTCTGCTTCCCCAGATATGCTCCCTGCACACACAGCACAACTGGGATACTCAAGCGTGATGCTAGTTGGCTTGTGCCAGAGGAACAGGCGTCCTGGCAGGAAAACAGGGTCCGCTGGGTCCCGGTTGGCAGCAGGACCACGGTTGACACACTCCAGACGGAAGGGAGGTTCAGCCAGATAAGACTTTCTTGATGCTGCCCACATGACAGCCAGTCAGAATCCTGAATATGCAGCCCCTGCATTGTTCTACATCAGCCTTCACCCGAAAACAAGTTCCCTCTTTCCAGCATCCAAGAATGACAGACACTCGAGACACAAAGACAAGACACAAAGGCTGGCTGAACAAATGGCTCACACCTGCATGCTTATTGGCCGTACCAGACCTGTGTGAAAAGCAGGACTCTGCACCGCGGCACTGAAGCTCAAAGGCGTTGGGTTTGTGGGCAGACAGCCGGTTATAGAGACACACACAAGCTGAAGAGCATTATTAAGTGTAATGAATGTCAGCACATTGAGCTCGTCCAACACATCAGGTGCCAATTATAGAGGCGGGCCCTGGTTTGCTCCTATGCTCAATGCACTGAGGAGGAACTCCTTTGGCCTAAATGACATCTGCCTCATTAACTCCACCAGGCCAGGAAGGTCGGCTGGCAACCACGCCAACCCAGCCCTCCGCAGGCCTTCCAGGGGGCACGGGGACACGCGTTGTGCCCGCTGTCTCTCCGCAGAGGCCCGGCATCACCTATTATTGATGAGGGTGAGGGTGAAAAGAATATTAATAGGAAACCGGCAGAGTGTCAGTTGGAGGTTATTAGATACCCTAGTGTGCCATGGTCGCTATACGGAATCATCCGGCAGGGCACTTCATTCATTAGTGAACTGTGAATGTTGCTTCAAATCTTCAGGCATGAAGAGGTAAATAAGCATTCATGGATATCATTGCTTCGGGCAACTGGAGCAAACAGTATTGATTATTTTTTCTGAACTGCTCTAAAATAATAGTCACAGATGTGTCAAGACATTCATCAACGCGTCTCTACGAGCCAAATTCTCAATGCGGTGGGGGAAAAAAGTCAATATGCTTCAGCTACTCTCAGAGTAATCGGAAATCTGTGCCAGTGTTAGCAGTGACAGCTTAGCTATTTGGCACTATACCTTCAGCCACTCATGAGGGAAATAAATAAATAAAACAAAAACAACCAGCAGTGTTTTCTGTGCAGGAAAACAGCATGTGTAGCTATCTTCATGCAGCATGCTGAAATTGTGCAGCATTATTGGTAGAGGAAGCGACACTACACAATTCTAATTCTAGTTCACGATTGAATGAAAAGTAACCTCTTAAAGTATATTGCAGCACAATATTTATAATTCCCACAAGTCTCTCCACAAACCAACAAACCTCAAGGACCATGTTGTCTACTCTTTCAATAACACCTAATGCACTCTCCATTTTAAAGCACATCCTCCAGAGGCCAAGACAACTGTCTCACACTATATTCTTGGCTGGCTTGGCCACAGTGAATATTAGGCCAATACATCACCACAAAGGACAACAGCAGACGTGACTACGGGGAGTCTTTAAGTCGGTCCTCAGTGAGGTTTATCGGAGAAGGTATAACAGGTCAGTCGAGAGGTGAGCAGATGAGCTGACCTTAGCTAGCCACGAGGGAATACAGACGCACAGATCAGAGTCATCTACACAATGTTCCTGATTTATACTCTCCTGACCAAATATAATTCTGTCAACACAGAGAATGAAAGGTGGATGAGATGCTAGCAACATTATCTGCCTTTGCCGGCGTTCCGTATGTCAGTAGCTATTTTGTCACAGACAAAACTGAGGGGTACTGCCCTAGGCATGCCTTTGGCAGAGCTTTCAACACAGCTTTAACGGTTGCTGTGAGCACTGTACATATTAGAATGACATGGCAAGTAGGTACAGCTTAGGCTACAACAGAGGATTCTATCTAGTTTCCCTTTTTAGTTCTCTACATGTTATTTCCGTTTATTTCAATTAAAATAGGGAGGATCATGATTGTGTGGTTACAAATGCTGAAGTTAAAGGTTTAGAAAGATAATAAAATATCACTGATATAATATTACCACGCCATCACCGTTATTATCCTAAATGTATTCAAATGTATTAATATTAATGCATGTTAATGCATGATATTAATATTTAGACGTGCTATCAATCAAATGAAAAATGGCTGACATCAAATTACATAGAGTGTATTGTGGTAAAATGGTAAAACATAACAACTCAATTTGCAAACTTGTAATCACCTTCATCAGAACCACAAACACAAATAGCCTGAGGACAAACAACCATTGCTCAAATTAAACTTGTGTGCGATCATTACAATGAGTTCCCAGGCAACACATCTCCACACCCTGTACACAGCAACACTATCCAGCATAACACGAGGAAGTGTAACAAGCCGCCCTTTGAAAGGTGATGTTCCTGCAGCTTGCCCTGTGCACGTTAACACTTGTTCCATCAGCAGCCAGGATTGCTGTGACAAGGGCTCCGCAGCACCACGTCCATCTGGGTTCTGCGTCCAGAGTGCAGGCCCAATTAGAGGGCTTCACCTGCTCACTTGGGAATGTACTGACAAGTCCCCCCGTCTGTCAGCCCCGTGGAACTCCACTGTCAAATCGCTGGGCAGAGGCAAATAGTCAACGCCTAAAAGCCTTACGTTGAATGGCTGTCAAGGTTCGCCACAGAAATTCTCACTCCATGCTCTGACAGGGTGCTTGCTCCAGGTGCTCAAAGGAAGAAGAATTCAATACGGCACGGAGCAGAGACTGGAGGGGTTAATCACACTGAGAGCTACTCAGCTGTGCAATTATGTTTAAAAATTATTAAACGTTTTATGGGATACAATTGTATACATACAGTATATTTCTCTATTCCAAAATACACCGGTGAGCCAAAACATTACGTATGAGGTGAATGGTGATTAGCTTGTAACAACACACGTCAAAGTCTGCCATATAAGATGGTGAGATGTTGTTCTTGTAGTCAAAGTGTTGGATGGGGGAGATATGTGAAGGTGTAAAGACAGGCGTCATGTGTGGGATGGACAATCATATAAATCCAGCGCACCCCAGCTACACACTGCACTTGCAATTGTTATGTCGTGAGTGTATACAGTAGGATAAGTCTGGGATTGTGTGGGGAATGGTGTTAGCTGGTGTTTGTCATTCTAAGTGTTATTACAATGAATCTCTTCTCTGTGTGCATTTATTGTTTATTCGTTCTCGTTCATTTGCACATGCAAAACTCAGGCCACCTCATCCCATTACAGAACAACCAACCCCATTGTGAGTGGAGCAGATCAGAAAGGAGCTGGTCCAGATTGGTCTCCCCCGTTGAGCACCTGGGTGGTCATGAATGAAATCCTGACTCCTGTTGGTGCATGCCGCAACTCGGAGCCACGTTTGCACAACATAACAATGAGCAACGAAAATCACATAGGAAATATTAAATGTGACTAATTGTTATTACATTATACTTCATTGAAAAAAATCACACTTACATATCAATTACAAAAGTATCAATTTGAACAGAATTGCACATAGTACTTCAATATGTATCCTATTTGCACCTAAACAGTTTTGTAATATTGCATTGTGAGGTCTCTGCCAATTCCCATCCATAGTTTTCTTACATTTGCCAGATTCATTCAGGCAAAATAATATCACCCTAGGTGTGTCTGCATGTTTTCGACTACAAGGACATCCTAATAACCAGCAGTACCCAGGCTACATGTTAGTTTTCATGACTTCTGACCAGGAGTACAAGCAGCAACATTTGAAAGACTGCATGAAGACCCGTGGAGAAAGAAAGACCGGTATAAAGTGGAATAGCTCTCACACCTTCTGAATAATAGAAACAAGAAGTTTGTTTTATGAGGTGCTTGTTTGGCTTTAGGCCAAACAGTGTGGAAATGGGATTTCAGGTGGGTCTCTGGTCAGGACCTAGTGTTGGGAGAGTGCTCCCGGGGGCCAGACAGACAATCCCGGCTGTTGACACATTGATGCATGAGCTCCAGTTTTTGGTCCCTCTTTCACCCAGCACAGAAAGGCAGGTGCAATGATCAGCGCCACTTGATCTGTCAGTCGGACGGATAAAAATAGCCTCAGAGATTGACCTGCAAGAGGACTCGTCCAGCGCTTCTGTGGAAGAGTTGACTTTGAAAGGATCCTGGAATGTCCTGCACCGTGCTAAATAAGATAAAGACTTTTCAAGGGAAAAAGTCTTAAATATGACTTTGAAGTATCTTTGGATCACTTAACATATATTGATAGATAGGTATTAATCATAAAAGGTATTTCTGGACAGAATGTTCTACATATTTTTACACATTCGGAGTCATTGAACTTCCAGTTAACTTAAACAAAAGGCTCCTATCCAAACACATGCAAGACTGCACACTTGCCTTCATTGTCATATACGGTCAAATTCACAAAGAATATAACTTGTTATATTCCTTTTCTCCAGGCTCTTCAAAAAAAAATGCATATCTTTGCAAGTTTTCTCTGAAGTTCCTGATCAAGCGAGATTGAGGGCAGTGCCTATAACATGGGAGAAAAGATGCAGTGTCATCAGCTTGCATTGTGGTGATGCTGGAG
Source organism: Forbesichthys agassizii (assembly GCA_026546735.1). NCBI lineage: Eukaryota > Metazoa > Chordata > Actinopteri > Percopsiformes > Amblyopsidae > Forbesichthys > Forbesichthys agassizii. Next base: position 11,387 of record JAODLL010063755.1, read on the forward strand.
GATGGAACAGCAGGCTGCTATTACACCTGGCATACTGTTACAGGGACTCCTAACACCTTTCTCTGCTTTTATTGTACGTAGGTCTGGGTTCAGAAGACTGTTAACTGTATGTGTCAGGGGTTGATGGCCCTGCCATGCTTCCTGGGGTTTCCCTTCACTCATTTACTCATGTTGGACTGTCTGTGTCTTGTCATTACATACACCTGGTGCCCATTCCTCTAATTAGCTTTAGTATATGTAGCCCTCTGTTTCTCCCTGTCTTTGTCAGTTATTGTTTCCTGTACTGTTGAGTGTTTTTTCTTTATTTGATTAAAATCATTATCATTAAAACCCTAACCTGCATTTGGTTTCTGCCACCCCCACTCAAACCGTGACAGTATGCATAAACTTGCTTGTTTATTCACTTTCATTCGCTTCCACGTTAAACATAAATGGCTGATTAAAAGCATCCGAACGAATAAAGATGCATGATTACGTTCCCCATTAACTCTTCATGTGATTGTGTTGTCTTGTAGTTATGTTCCCATAGACTGGCTTCACTTTTAATGAGCTTTTAAAAAATGTAATTTCTAGTTGATGCAGTCCCTATCTTCTGTTGTCAAGGCTATTATTATGATGATCATTCTTCCTATTAACAGATAGGCAATGGCCCATGTTCAGGTTAACACCTAGGAAGATATAACTAACTAACTGGGTTATTGATGTGTTATTGTGTTAGTAAAATTAACAAATGGGATCTGGCCTGGCATTATAATTTAAGTATCTCCAATTTATAAGTGCTGCCATTGATTCATGATAACTTGTAACTATGTGCTAATTAACTTTTGTTGACCTCTCAAAACACTCTCCAAAACAATACTTTTAAAGACTTAAGACGTCTATCAAAAAATAAATGTGTGCATTTTAGGAGTAACCATGCAACACCCCTTAAAATAGCCAGTCTGTTGTAAAAAATGCAAAGACAGGCATCAACAGTGTGTCTTTGTGGGTTTAAAAGATGTACCAGTGTCACTGCAGGCCATCGCTCTCATCGCAATGAAGAAAGGATTCATTATGTGAATATGTAAAAGAGTCAAAGCTTATCTCTAAAGAAAGAATCTAGCCAAGAGGTTTTAGTTGAATTGGCTGACAGAGGCATATGTGTTCTCACTCCAACTGGTACCATAGGCGTTTCAATTTATTCTCATGTCTTTATTGCTGTGATACACATTCGTCAGCATCCATCCAACAGCACAATCATGCTGGAATTCATTATTTGGATGCTGTTTCTCATATTACTGTGTTTTCATACTGGAGGACTGTGGAAAAACTATGGCACCTGACCACTTTTTTAGAAATTAACTAGAAGTGTTTCCACTGTGGACTTTAGTATTAATAGTGAGCCAAACACTATAATGCTGACAGCCAATGAGGCCCCCAAACTCCTCTTCCCATTGTAAAAAATACACGGCTTGTGGGAATAGAGACGGCACCAAAACTAAGATCACTTAATCTACAGAAGTGTTCTGAATGAAGTCGGGGCTTTTGAGTTAACGGAAATCATGTTCAATTGGTCATGTGTCTTTTGAAAAAGCCCCAGCAGACAGCAACGGTACTGACTGCAGTGTTCTCCTCCTGTTTAGCTGGTCCCCTCCTGGGGGGAGGAGTGGCACGCTCGTATATTTTACACGCATCATGTAAATGACTGTCGGAGGAGGCAGTGCAGGAGGAGGGAACAAACTGAAGGACTGCGTGAAAAATAGATAAAACAAGCATGGCCATTTAATTGCTGCCTCTGACTTGGCCTGTCGATGGTCTTTGGGGAGCTGTGTTCCTGTCGAGCTGGACAGCCATCAGTGAAAGTCAGAGGGGAAAATCAAAGTTGAGATTTTTTTTTTTGGGAGTAGGGGGTGGATAGGAGGCCAATACTGCAAACCTCAGGATTTAACCGCGCCGAGCTTACTCCCTGACTCCAGTTCATGTGTATTCATAGCTGTGATCTTGGCTTTATTGGTCAGAGAGAGCATCTCTGTCCACTCAGGCTTGAGTGGATAGACTAATGCCCTCCCTCATTGATAAAACACTGATATCGCCATGGAGACCTGCCCTTTACGGATAGGGCGTCTTATGAAATGATACCAGATGAGATATTGATTCAGTGCTGATTACAGCCACACAGATGAACGTCAAAATACTGTCACCGTGCCATCTTTAATGGCATTATCCCTGCAGAGACCCAAGGATGGACAATATATTAAGGCGGTGGAAGGGCAAAGTGGCTAAGTCAACGTTTCCAATGCCAGGGTTAGCTACATTAGAGCGACTTTATGGCACAATACAACGGATTATCAGATTTTATTAACTGTGACGTGCATATAATGGATGTGTCCTGTTGCTCACTGGACTATATGTGGCTTTAACACTGCTGGGGTTATGAGTCAGATGAGGCCAAAAGTGTTGTTTTAAATGTCCAGTGTGTACTGCAGTGCTGTTGCTCTTGAAGTATATATCCTGCATGTCATTTTACATCTGTATACATCATACTGTGTCTTGTCACGCTATGCTGTTAGTTCATCCAGATACTCCTTCCACACTGCTGCTATTGTGCTGCTACTGACAACACAATTCACAGCCCATGCATGTAAAAACAGGTTTTGTATGATTTAATTACTTTCTCCCAATACAACACCTTTAAATGATATCTGCAGCTGAACCTCAACATGTACAATAGGAATAGCCGAATGCAGTTGTTGATCATGTCTGTGTAGAACGTATTTTGAAAGGTCACATTGTGTCAACACAATAACTGATCCCTGCACCTCACGCGGCTGCTTGTCACCCATGTTTTAAGCATGTTTACAGTCCAAAGCATACACAGGACAAATATCTCTACCCTACAACATACTGTCTAATAGACCAATAATGTTATAATATACACGTTTATACTCCCTCTTGGTCAATGCATGCCTCCATTGTCCAAACATCTGGTCAATGACTACCACTAATCTGGGCTCACTGGCAGTGTTCCTCACAACCAGATTGATCTGGCATGTGTTCATACAGCCTGCTGGACTTACCCAGGCTCCAAGCCCACTCACAACTATCAACAGGAGCTATCTCAAAGAAACCTAACCAGCACCTTCAGCCTCAAGCAAAAGAACAGAAAATCTGCGTAATCAATAAACCGGAAATCACTTCAATCAGTACGATAATTTGAACATGCTCACCAGGGATTTAGATGCTTTATTCACTGGAAAGGAATGGCCGTCCTGGTTTAGATTTCTTTTCTCCAAGCTACTGTCAACACAGTTCACACTACAGCAGCATTTTATTTTTATCTTATTCAGGCACACTTTTTTACCCCAAATATTTTTTATTACAGTGTAAACTAAAATCAATAACTAATGTAAACTCATCAGCAAGTTATACATTAGAATGATTCAGTTCATTTCAAATGTTTTTATTTTATTCTTATTTACTTACTTATTTATTTATTTATTATATTTTGCCTAATTTTAGGTTGTAAATACATATGTTCAGTTCAGAGTTAAAGTATCTGAGACATACAGTTCAGGCTTTACGAAACAATTATATGAAATAGCCATACAGTAGGTTGTTATCTCATGTTCACAGATTATGATAACCTTTTTATGGGAGTTGTGGCTCAATAATCAGAGACTGCTCACGTCTGAACAGAAATTTGATACTACTGCATGTACAAGAAATTGGCATTAAGGCATCAAGTCAATTATAGTGATTGACAGACAAGTCACATCAAGTAGAGTCAGTATCAAAATGCATTCAAGCAATAAAGTAGGCTACTCAGATATGAAGCATCCCAGCCCATCTTCACAAATCTTTCAAAAGCCAAATATGTTGGATTTTCTTGTGAGGAAACAAGAAAAACAAAATTGAACTCTCACAGTGCAGCTTTCTGTCGACGAGCCTTGGAAGTCTGCTCAATAGGTAGAATAGTGGCTGAGAATGAAAGTTTAATTATGTTGATGTCTGCTTCCCATCCCTCAACGCGACAAGCAGGCAGGTGCCCCAACCCCATCACTCTGGAGAAAGCTACAGGAAGGTAGGTTAATAGAGGTGCATGTTTCACTGCCAAGTAACTCAGGTGTACTTCAGTGGTCTGAGAAATTTAAACCCTTGAGTGTATAATTAGAAGAAATATATTAACAACCCTTTTCCTTAATATGCCTAATTTTATTGTTTATATTAAAGCAGCATTAAGCAGAATATTTAGCTTATTCAAATGTTCAGTCTCATTGAGGGCTGGTATCCTACAATAACAATCATCTGCCACCCTCAGTGACTTTTTCGTTACTTTGTTTTCTACTGAATGAAGTAGGCCCCATTTTTATGAACGTCACATGTTGTCACTAACTAGACATGCATGGCCTAAAATGTGTTTGCTGTTGAAAAAATATGCCTAATGGAGATTTGCATACTTTAGTTTACACTAAAAAGTACAGCATTATGTAAAGAAATCTACATAATAGTTGTCTGAAACTGTAACTCTGTGGGAACACATATTGTACAGTACATAAATCAGCTTGCTTGTCATATTGTGTTGTAGGTTAAATCAAACATTCCACACAGCATGTACGGATATGTGCAGCTGTAGAATCTACTTCTCCATTAACAGTCTGTCTGGTTATGAATGACCAAGCTGCGCTTTCAGTAATCATTCCCTTTAGCCTGAAAGTCCAAACACCCTCCTTTTGTGGTGTATCATCTCTGACTAGGCTACACAAAGCATAGCCACCAGTAATTAAGGTCACACAATTAGATTCAGTCCATCAAGGTCCTGGCAACTTAATAAGTATAGACAATTATCTGAAATTAATTTGATATATGCCATTGATCTTGGCATGGCCGCAGGCTATAATTACTGAGAATGCATTCACTGTATTAGTTTGAGTAATTACTCCCCTCTGTGCAGCTGTTACCATTTCATCATGCAAAATGTGATTATTAATCAAAGTTATTGTGTCCATAGCTATAACCATAGCAGTATCCAGCATGCACTATCATGCATCAGCGTAACATGTAAGAGGGACCATTACAGATTATTGCTTAGAAATTACAGAAACAATGTAGGCCTATCAAATACAAGAACATGCCAAAACCCTCCCTCACTTAAAACAGTGCATGCATGTAGACTTAGATTGGCAAGCTCTATATTGCTATAGCTACAGAAAAAAAATGGCAGTCATTCAAAAGAAGGCTTGCTAACTTCGAGCTCAAATAAAAACAATATCCATACGCAACGCCGACTCACACATTGAAATGCATTGTGAAGGCACGCCGCTTTGTGGTTGTTAGCGGTGTTTGATACTTTGTTTATGTTCCTATTTATGGATCCAGGGATGAGCAGAAGTATCAGATTATGTTTTAACAGTAGCCTAGCTAACAAAATGCAAGGATACATTTGGTGAATTTGACAAAAATGTGTTTGTAATAGCTGACTATACCTTTAAAGTGTAACTGCACCCCAGCTCTGAGCCTGACTATACCCACGACAACTTTGAAAAATGTGTCAAGAAGCTAAGTGAGGGGAGAGGCTGAGAGGGGGACCCCCATTAACATTAACATTTGTATTTGATGACGTATAAGCGTACTAATGCCGGCCTTACACCTAACGACTTCCAAGCGAATTCACTGTCACAGACAAATTTCCAATGTCGGAATAAAATCATGAGCCTCGCTAGAGCGGGCCTCCGTCATCTCGATCATTTGGTGTAAGGTGGCAATCGGAGCTGTTAATACATATTTAACCCCTTGACGTCTAAATATATTTAAAATTATTTAAACATTAATTTTGTGTGTTTTTGGTTATTTTATATGAGATTGTTGATTTTGTATATATAGAGCACATAGAATATAAACATTTAGGTATGATGCATATTCGCCCATCGGGACCTATCTTGGCCGACCTGTGGTGCACCAGGGTTGGCTTTGGTTTCACCGAGGTCCCATCGATTTTTACATGAACCGTTGTGCGCGGGGTCGGCGGGGCCTAAGTGGCAACTTGCCAGACCCAAGGTGTGCCAGGGTCGTCTTAGGCTTCACAGAGGTCCCGCCAATTTTTTCCCGATCAAATTCAGCAATATTCTAATAATAATAATAATAATAATAATAATAATAATAATAACTTAAATTTATATAGCGCCTTTCACATACCCAAGGACGCTT
>JAODLL010063766.1:0-17568 GCA_026546735.1 Forbesichthys agassizii
TGATGTTGCTCGGGAAAGGGAAGTTTGGGGTCCCTTGCTGAAGCTGCTGTCCCCGCGACCCGACTCCGGATAAGCGGAAGAAGATGGATGGATGGATGGATGGATCCCCAAGAGGTCTTTAGTGACCTTCCTATTCTCATATTATCTCTCTATCGCATCAGCAAAGCAGGAGGAGCACAAGTACCCAGCACACTCACATTATAAACACTAACTCTTTGGAACGTTGTTTATTTTGTATTTTTTCCCATAATTGTAAACATATTTGATTAAAATATAGAATATTGGCAAAAACGAAATATTTGTGCTTATCTGAATACAATGTTACAATATTATTATTTTTATATAAAATAATTATAAAACAACTTATTTGGCGCAACCCCTTTTCTCTGTAGATTAATTTTAAGGTGTCCTCATAGAACCCATCATTATTTTATGTATGAGACACTAAAGACCTACATTTATGAGGACAATTTCATTAAATACATTGTATTTTTAAATGCATTTACAATTATCCCTCTTACTTAAAACAATTATAAATTCTATTTAGGTCATCATATATGGTTTAACTTTTCCTAAAATCTCCAAAGAAACTGGAAAAAGTGCTTTTACATTTAATGCTCCGTCTGATTGGAACAACCTGCCCGGTTCACATAGATGCATTACCTCCTTTCACCTCTTTAAGACATTTTTTTTTATCTTTAAACTACCTGCTCTTGCTTCTAATTATACATTAGACAACTAATTAACTTTTTGATAATATGAAGGTTTATGTAAATGAATATTTATAATTATATGGATATGGGTACACAGTGAGAAAAACAATTATTTTATCCCTGAATTTCTTAAACGTGTTTCACTCATTAAGATGCAAATCATTTTATAACATTTATTGCATGCATTTTTCTGGACTTTTTGTTGTTATACTATCTCTCACTGTTTAAATAAACCTATCATTAAAATAATACACTGATAATTTCTTTGTCAGAGGGTGAATGTACAAAATCAGAAGGGGATCAAATCATTTATTTCCACACTGTATACTGTATGTGCTTCTACTATAGGTGTTTTGCTATTTTTGAAGAGAGATATAGAAAGTTCTCTAAGCCTAACCACTCCCTCGCCCAGAGAGTGGTTAGGTTTAGAGAGCTTTTTGTATGTAATTATGTATTAGTGTAATTGTGTTGTTTGTTTTGCTTATGTATTGTAATTTTTTATTTTTGTGTCTAGGTCCCTCTTGAAAACAGTCAAGCAGGATCATCCTAATAAAATTTAATTATGTGGCAAAAACCTGGACATCAATGTTTTTCAATGAGAACAATGCTTACAGTACACTTCCTTAAAAGTCCAGGCAACTACTTCCATTGTCTATAAGTTGAAAGATCCTGCATTCTGGCCCTCACTTTTGTATAAGTATTTTTGACCCTAAAAATTAGTTTTTTTCTAAAGGACTTCTTGACCTACATGGGCTTTCCTCAACACCACATACATGCAGCTCAATTGCTCAGCTGCATGTTGTGGAGCATTAGTTAACTATATAGTTTGAAATCTTATATTATATTTGAAACGTCAGTGTTTGAAATGTATTTACTGAACTGGTTCTACACAGTAGATGATTAGATGTATTAGAGCTCATTAATTATCATGGGACCAATCAAAATATCATAATTATCATGGGACCAAGAGGTCCCATTGCCTGGAAAACTAAAATGTCTGGCATGTCTTGGTAATTATGTAGGGAAGGTATTACCATGTCCTGGAAAAGCTCCCGGAGTTTAGAGCACTGTTCACGGATCTTCCTAGCTGCTCTCTCGTTCTTCCGGTTCTTGCAAGAGTACGTATTTTTCATGAGCTGGGAAACATATTCTTTTAGCACATGGTGGTGTAAATGGCTCACCAGAGTCTGCTGCTGAGGATGACAGAGATTCACAAAAACAAGAAATAAATTTGTAGAGTTAGTTGCTGTTGTGGCATATACCCCTCAGCACGTCAAACAGCACCTTTCGACGCGAAGGAGTAGCAGCTCTAGTCCTCATGGATAGCTGAGCTTCTCACCCTATCTCTAAGGGAGAAGCCCACCACCATCCTGAGAAAACTCATTTTGCCGCCTTTACCAGAGTGCTGAGCTGTGAAGGCTAAATAGTCTACTGCATGATTATCTTTATGGGATGAAGTTTGAAGTGAGATCAGACAACAACCCGTTAACTAGAGGCAACGGTTCACCGCTAGCTTGCTGCTAAACATCAAGTAATATTTATTAATTAATTATTAATATGTTATTTATAAATATTACTTGATGTTTAACTCTTGATGATGGGGATGTTAAAATTCAATGGGGTTATGGGAATGTTGGTGTATCTATAACATTTAATTCCACTATATTACTCTGCTCATACAGTGATTTCAGAATTTTCCTTTAAAATATATACTTTTACAAAAGTCTCACACACACTTATTTAATCTTAATTATTAAGATTAAATTATGACGTGTCAGACTCAGATATTCAGAGTGTAACAAAACACTCCAGATACTGAGCCTTTAAAATAACCCTGATGGAAACATGGTTGATGGACCCAGATTTCACAAATGCTGCAGCCATATAAATAAATATAGCTAAGGTTTCATGTATTGTTTGAGTCGGCCACATCATTTACCTGTACACAGTTGGGGCTCATGAGGGCACAATGTTGGGAAAGTTCTTTGGTTCGTTGATGAAGGTGTTTGAAGTCATCGTCATTGGTGAGCCACTTCCTGCTCATCATTCTCCTCAAATAGGGCTGCAAAACACCACAGAACCCATCTGAAACATCAAACTTGTCCAATTACACAACACTGATTAAATAAACTACTGTGCATACTGTACTGTACAGTCTATATTCTGTAGTGTTTATGCTGCTCAGCATAACTCTTTGCATGGCAAATACATTTTAATATCTGACGCGGTAATTTCTAGAAACTTGTGAATAATATTCTAAAAATGTAATTATTAGAAAACACGTCCTTAAATATTTTAGGGGGCTGTTGACAAATTTAAAGAATGGAATTCATTTTTTTTAAAAGACACTAAACAAAAATAAGTCTCCTGTCAGAGCTGCCATACAGCTATCCAATTGTTTTTTTTTTTGCATTCCAGATAGCGATTACAATCTTGTAGATTTGACAATAGATAAATGTCATTGTCATGTCTTGTATATTTAAATTCTTGCCTAGCAAGCCATATGATAACCACATACATTCATTACTTTAATGAGGCTAGCAACCTAGAAAACTAGGTTAGAGAAAATAACAATGGAGTTTTCGTCAAACTAACTACGAAATAAAAATACTTAACTAGTATCAAAAAGATCAAATAAAAAAATATATTACATTTGCATTATTTTTTTAAATTTATTATTTTTTAAACTTATTTTATTACTTATACTTTACTTATTTTACATATTACTTATTTCCTTATATAACCTTACAGGTGCACACTGCACAGTTTCACTGATGTCCATTCAAGTAGGAAATACGGAGGTTGTGGACACATCAGTTAAAAACGGTTGGGTGATGAAAAGGGGGTCGTAAGACAGAACGTACTGGTAAGATTGCAAAAAAACAACACATTACTCATACCAGTTACATGCCTGAAATTAAAGCAACTACACTTAAGACAGAATTTTAAATGGGTTTAATTCTTTGTAAACTGAAGTTGTAAATAGTTTATTTTTTTTATTTTTTATTAGAAAGATCTAAATTTCGTTATCTATATTAATTTTGTCTATCATTAGAAAAGAGAGGAAATCATCTGATAAACCTTTTGTTTTCATATGTTGTATTGACACGTGTCAAATGTGTCTAAAGGGGGAGATGGAGTTCAGTGTGCTATTAACAAATTGATCCCAAATTGTTTTAAATCTAATCTCTTAGCAAGGGACCAGCACAGGCAGAATCCAACTGTCTTCAGTAATATTCACAGACAGCTGAAAGGAGCCTTTCAACAGAAAAACGTATCCATCCAAAGGACTGAGTGACAGGTGTTCCAAGGCCATCTGAGATCAAGACAATGGTTGGCACAACACCACTGGCCCTACACATGCGGCCAGCTTCCTTTGACAGCACACTCAGAGGACAGCTGACAGCAACTACGCCAACCAATGGGGAGACCAGAGGTTGGCAGCTGCCTGCACACAACTGAGAAGGTCTGAGAGACACAGAGAGAGGGGCCATCATCGTGTAGAGGAATCGACGCTGGAGGAACAGGAGGCCAACATCAAGTGAATTGAAGTCACTTTCTACATTCACATCAAGTGCTAGTAACCTCTGATAATCTGACAACACAGCCTGCATGTGGAGCCATTTAAGAAGAAGATATCAGATCCATCTTATCAAGTCGACAGGAGATGGGATGAAAATCTCTTGTGCTGCAGTTTGGTGACATTTTGGTCACATGCTTCTACATAAGTTTTTGGAAGACTTGAACATTAGTTAATTTATTAGCATCTGTGGGAGACGCAAATCCATATCCACACACAGAAATGTACTTGTTATTTTTCTTTTCCTTTCTTGACGTTGTTAGTTTTGTGTTTATTGACTTTATTATTTTTGTTTAACCCAAGTTTTATTTGTATTAATCATTACTTCATTAGTAATTTCTAGCGGCTGATGACAGAGTGACCATTTGCAAACTGGCATTGTAGGGGAATTTTCTCCTCATTTACAATGGTTTTCCAAGTTTGCAAATGTGGTTTTACACTGGAAATACAGGAGTTTTTCACCCTTACCCACTGAGATTAAAATAGTTTGATTTTTGTTGAAGTGAAAATACTTCAAAAGGGGGACTGCAGGAATGTGATTAGATTATTCAACTAATAATTATGGTTATTGCTTTTGGCAGACATCCATCTATCATCATCCGCTTATCTGGAGTCGGGTCGCGGGGGCAGCAGCTTCAGCAGAGGACCCCAAACATCCATTTCCCGAGCCACATTGAAAAGCTCCTACTCTCCTTCCCGGAGAGGCAGACATGTCATACTTAATTTACCATTTCAGATGTATTTCCTGTGCTCTTTGAATCCCATGCCTAAATGTACAATTTGCCACAAACAAAAGATAGTGCTTAATTTACATGTATTGCCCATTTCAAACTCACCCAGCAGTGGTCCCAGCTACAGACAGGATGAGAGCATATGGCTGTGTCATTGTATTCCCCGTTACCCAGCTGTGTCTGCAGGTCAAGCATCTAAAGTCTCAGAAATATTTTGGTGGAGCTTCACTTCACCACACGTTTCTCCCTTGCTGCGCACCATATTATTATTAAAGCCTGCTTTCCTGATTCAACGCTATCCAACAACGACTGGTCTACATTTTTATGATAGAAAATGATTCCTGTCAGTTACGTCTACACATGCGCGCGCACACACATGCACACACACACACACTGACACCTAGTCCCAACAGACAGATACCAAAGATTTTGATTGAGGAATGATAATGTTACTCCTGATTAACATTTAGAAATGATTAGATTTGCAAGTGTTGTCTTTCTGAAATGGTTCAAAAAGATTGGCAAATGCTATAAATGTAAATGGATTCAGACGCTTTTATCCAAAGCGACTTACATGTAGTACATTTGTCAGTAGTTGGACAGGTCATGTACCAGCATTTATAAGCAAACAATATTCTAAATAGAACAAATGCAGAATAATGTCATTATACCTGTTACCACGTAATCAACCATATACAACGCAATTGGTAATGGCCTAGCTAATAAAGTGCACAAATTATTATTATTATTATTATTATTATTATTATTATTATTTTTAATAGTGAGATAAGAGCATGAGAAGTAATTGCAAGACTTAAGAGCATGAGAAGTTAAAAAGAGGATTCAAATATGACTTTTAGATAGGAGAGAGTGCTAAGAGGTGGTGATAGTAATAATTTTATATCATAGAAACGTAGACCAGTCATTGTTAGATAACACATTTTCTGAGGTATCAATGGCATGTTTTGCAACTTTATACAGCATAGAACAAAGGGCAAACAGTCATGGCTATACTCATAGGTAAATGTTAATTTGGTTGTGTCCATGTGTGAGTGCAGACTTTAGCTGCAGACCTGCAAACACAGCTGGGAATCAGGGAATACAATCAGTATTGGGGGTATTGTTGTAGGTATCTGTAGCTGGGGGTATTGTTGAAATAGGCTATACATGTAAATTAAGCACTGCCTTTTGATTGTGGCAAATGGTACATTTAGGCATGAGATGCAAAGAGCACAGGAAAAACAGCTGAAATGTTAAATTATGTGTGAAATGTCTGCCAAAAGGCAAAAATCATAATTATTAGTTGAATAATGAAATCACATTCCTTCAGTTGCAAGGTCGCTGGTTAAGCAGCGAGTTGCAATAGTCCAGGCGGGACATCACTAGGGCTTTGACCAGGAGTTATGTCACTTCTCTCTTCCAGGTTGAGTTTGAGGTGATGTGTAGACATCCAGGGGCTGATATCAGTGAGGCATTCAGAGATCCAGTCGAGATCTGTGTGTCAGACAGAGGGAAGGAGAGGTAGAGTTGGGTGTCATCGGCATAGCAGTGATAGAAGAATCCATGAGCAGAAATTACAGGGCTGAAGGATCTTGTATACAAGTGAGTAGAGTAAGGGTCCCAGCACAGATCCTTGAGGGACTCCTGTGTTGAGTGGGCAGGGTTTGGACAGACGTCCATCCCAGAGGACTTGGTAGGAGCGATCTGACAGATAGGATTCAAATCAGGAGATAGCGGAGTCTGAAATTCCTAGCTCAGCTAGAGTTGAAAGAAGGATCTGGTGGTTTACAGTGTCGAATGCAGCTGACAGGTTTAAAAGAATGAAGACTGAAGAGAGGGACGATGCTCTAGCAGTGTGAAGGGCTTCAGTCACCATGAGAAGAGCAGTCTCGGTGGAGAGAGCAGCTTTGAAGCCAGACTAGTGAGGGTCCAGGAGGTTGTTGTCTGCGAGGTAGAGGGACAGTTGGTTGGAGACAGCACGCTCAAGGGTTTTTGACAGGAAAGAGAGGAGGGATACTGGTCTGTAGTTCTGGAGTGCCGATGCATCAAGGGCTGGTTTCTTGAGCAACGATCTGACTATAGCTGTTTTGAAGGCCGCTGGGACCAAGCCTGAGGACCGATAGGAGTAGGAGGCGGTTGTAGGAAGAGAGATCTTCATGCCGTTCAGAGAGGGTCTTTAGGTTGCAATGGGAGACGATGCGAGTGGGAGCGGTGTGGGCAGAGAGAGGATTCGTGGAGAGGGAGAATGAGATGGTGATGGTCAGACACTGGAGGTGTGACCGAGAGTGTGTTAGCCAAGCAAGACCTGGTGAAGACAAAGTCCAGAAGGTTTCCTGTTATGTGTGTTGGAGGGGAGGGTGAAAGTGTGAGGTTGAATGAGGAAAAGAAGTTGATAAACTCCAGTGAGTGCAGCTTCTCTGAAGGGATGTTGAAGTCACCCAGTCGTATGAGTGGAGGGAGCTCAGGAGGGCATCCATTTAATCCAGGAAGTCCCTGAGCTGGCCTGGGGGACGGTAGATGATAACGATGGAGAGTTTAGCAGGATGGGTGACTGAGACAGCGTGGAATTCAAAGGAGGATATGGACAGGTGAGGGAGAGGAAGACCAGAGTAGGTCCATTTTGGAGTGATCAGAAGTCCTGTTCCACCTCCCCGATCAGAGGATCTGGGTGTGTGGGAAAAAGAGTAAGTAGCTGAAAGGCCCTTTCAAAAGGCCCTTTCAGCTACTGGGGTTTCAGTGTTCCAAGTTTCTGTCCAGGCCAGGAGATGTATAGAATGATGGGAGGCATAGGCTGAGATGGTCTCTGTTTTCTTGACAGCCGACTGGCAGTTCCAGAGACCACCGACTGCAACTAGGTGTGTGGCAGAAGATCGGGGCGGGTGAAGGAAGAGGGATAGATCTCTAAATCTAGGCCGCAAGCAGTGTCTGCGTGCTCTGTGAGCACATGTTACTACAGGAATAAAGGAGAAACACATGATAACAGTAATAGTGGGGTACTTAGCCTGGTGTTTGTGGGGTACTTTGGGTGACTTCCACAGGGAGCGGAAAACATCTCTCGTTTCTACCTTCTGCCAATTGAGTTGCAATATTCCATTCTGTCCCATCTTTGTGCGTACGTAAGGGTCATAGTTTGCGTGGAGGACGGCATATTCAATCAAGTTTGTTTTTTATAGATCACAACCTTTGAGTGCAAAGTGACATACACACATTTCCAGCCCTGCTTTGTGCGTACGCAACATTTTTTTATGAGACCCCAGGGCTGTGCAATATCATAATATATTGTATGATGATAGCAAAACATCTATAATTTCATGTTTTGCTCTAACATTTATATTGTTGAGATGCAAATTAAACCATTTTTCATCATATGGAATCTGTCCATATTTTACGGGGCTTACAATAATATATTACTTTTGGCTTTTTACTCGAAGCTTTAGTGTTCTACTACTACTATTCCAACTCTCCACTGAGCTCTGTGTGACGAGAAACCATTTATTATGATTTTTATTTTATTTAAAGAAAATATGCTACATTGTGATGTGTATAATTATTGGTGCCATATCAGGATAATGGATTGTGTTCATCACACAGCCCTAGTACAATCTATGAAAACCAGGATATATTTTAATTTTTTTATTATTCAATTAAACAAGTTATCACAATTTACATGATACCATATGTAAAAAATAACAATGGAAATATGTAATAATGCACAACTAATTGGCCATTCTTTTTTGTCATATATAATATATGAATACATTATTTGAACATGAACACAGACCTTGACATAGTTTTTATACTCATCTTCCAGGCCTTCACCCAGTGTAACCAGCAGCCAGTTAACCTCTTTGTTGAATTGGTCAACCTGAAGCGGACATCTGTCCTTATAGCCCTCAATGTGCTGCCTAGAGCAAAATTTAGGACAGGTTTGGAATAATTCAATTATATTGTTTGTTTTGCACATGTTATACCTGAGTGTGTCGCACATGTGTGAAACAATATCAGGACAATACAAACACATTTTCCTGGTATAAAATGATATAATATAACACATTTAATATTTTTTAGTTTATTTAGTTGCATTTATAAATGAAAGACATTTTCATATTTTGATATATGAATTATAACTATTATTAATTAATATCAAATGTATTCTGTATTATTATTAGTCAATATGAGTAGTATTATGATTATAAATTATGAGTAATTTCTCTACAATCTACATAATTATTAGAGATGTACAGGAACCATATGAAAACAAAGTGAACGTATTAGCAGCCCGGCACTGTGCCCACAACTATATTTATTCTGACTGAGATTATTTAGCCTCCTCTCACATATCACTTCATGGTAGCATTTAACATCTCCAGCAAGGTTTCTCATAAACCATGTGACCTGTTATGTAAACCAAACCACGTGACCTGTGGTGCAAACGTGTGTCCAAATATCCAACCCTGAATGGTTACCACATGGGCCTGGCTATGACTATGTTTCTGGGAATCCAAAGTGCTGGTAATGTCATCTGACTTACTTTAAAGCCTTGAAGCTGTTGATGTATGTTATTTGGTATTTGGCCCAAAGCGTGGGGTGAACATCTGCGCATATGCAGCAACGTCTGAACTCGGCCTCAAAGCTGCAGGGTGATGACAGACAGAATACAATTTCAACCGTAGTGAAACAGAAGAGAAACAGATGGCAGGTGTATATGTGTCTAAACACAGTATGGGTTTACTTGCAAGCATCCTATAACAAGTAACATTTTCTGATGCAACGGAATCAATAAGTTGTCACTATTCACAACTTGGAGCAACTCCACCAAATCAGAAAAGTTTACAGTTACATTCTCTGCAAATTGATGGGAATATAATATTTACTTTTGAAACTTGAAACTTTGAAACTGTCTTTGAGGAGTGAATAATTCAGGCACAAGCAGTACATACCACAGAACATACATACCCAAACAAACTTTGGCTGTGTTCCTTGACTATGTACTTGTACTCACTGTAAATCTAGACAAAAACGTTTGCTAGATTCCCAGACTGTTAATTAAATTAAGACATTAAAGTGACACCCTCACTTAAACACATTGATGTTCACTAATATATTAATGTGATAGTCAGCTATCAACAGCTTTGTAAATTTTAGTAAGTTAAACTCCTACATGTATTACCTGTTTAATAAAGATGCTATATTTTATATATTGGTAAAGCTTGTTTTGGTTCAGAACGTTTGCCATAGAAAATAACTGTATATCTAAGGCCACGGGATTCAGTAAAAAAAATGCATAGGTCATAGTGGGTAAAAGGGAAATATTCTGTTATTACTCAAGAGGGAAACAGACAATGATGTGGTTATTGCCAAAAAGGGGAAGAAATTAGGTCTGAACGATTTTTGGAAAAAAATCTAATTGCAATTCATCTGACAGATATTGCGATTGCGATTTGATATGCAATATTGTTTTCCAAGATTTATGTTCAATATATATGCAACATATTCAAATTATTTTATGAAGCAGTACCACATGAGATTGCATCAAAAATATTAACTGCTCTATACTTAAATCAAAGATGAGAGCATAAAGATATAGGATTCATTTGTTTAAGCATGGATTTATTGCATTTTAGAACAAGCAAATTCTCTAACTTTGCTTGCCTGTAAATTTTGAACAAATACACAGCCTGTTCATTGTTATACAGTGAAATTAGTGATTTAGCAGGCACTCTGTATTCTCATGAGACCCCCCCCAAATGTTCGATCCTAGAAACTCCCCTGCTGGAACTATATTTGCACTGTTCAAGTGTCCCAGTTCACTTGCCACATTTTTTCCAGAAAAGGACAGCTATATATATATATATATATATATATATATAAGGCATAAAATCCCCTCTCGTTGTCTTTTGAAGAACAAACAAAAAGAACACAAATTAGTTTTAAATACATTTTCCTCTCACTTTTCTCATTAAAGCATAGACATAAACAAGGGAACACCACATAGATCTTTAAAACCTGATCTGATTTTATTTCAGTTCATGTTTTTTCTCTCTCCTCCACTTGTTCTTTTGTTTTATGGCGTTTGTGGATGATCGGCCAATCAGTTGGAACTAATGGCGGTTATGCTCGCGGTTATTTACACAGATGCGGCACACATAACTTCATGATCTTCATGATAGCCATAGGGCTAGCACACTCTTGATGTTGTTGGTCTTTCTTATTATTATTCATCTTATTGTGGGCTAGCACACTGTTGATGATGTTTGTCTTTTTATTATTCTTCATATTATTGTGGGCTAGCCATAGGGTTTGAGTTTTGAATCTTACTGCCGGAACTAAAAACATTACTTAGTTCAACTCCTAATCTTTTACTACATTTAAATATATACATGTACCGTAGCATAAACACAACTTGAGTCTGCAGGACAGGCATATTATCAAGATGAGTAGGCTATTGTTCAGTAACAGTAAATGAATGAGAAATAGGCTGCTTAAACTTAAAAGTAATTTTCAAATCAGACATTTTACACGAAGTCAGTTTGTTCAATTTTCATCCCTAACCCCAACAGCGCCACTTGATTTTCTCTTAGAAACTAAGCTTGAGGTTAGGGGAATAATATCAAGACTCTATACAGCTATATTTGACATGGAAAACTTGTCACTCTCAATCATAAAAACAAATTGGGAAAGGGATTTGGAAAAAGACATATCGGAATATTTATGGTCCAAAATTCTTCAAAGAATCCACTGCACATCTATTTGTGCGAGACATGGCCTTATTCAGTTTATTGTACACCGCCTTCATATGTCTGAGGTCAAACTTTCGAGAATTTTTCCTGGAGTTAACCCCACCTGCAATCGATGTAAACAAGCTTCTGCCAGCCTATATAATTAATTTTTTATTTTTAATTAATATAGCTATGTTCTGGTCCACACAGGACAGGCCAAACAATTGCATCATGTCCCTTTCTGGGACTTTTTGGTGTACCACTGGGGGATATTGCTCTGCAGAAAATGCAGTTGAACTGCATAGCCTTTTCGAGTCTCTTGGCAAGGCGTTTAATTCTTTTAAATTGGAAGTGTGACCGACCACTTTTTTTTCTATCTTTTCTCTAGTTTCATTGTAATTTTGTCCTTTTAATTATTTATTTATGCTTTACATTTGTGTTACCTGTGTTTTAGGTGTATAACAGTCAATAAAAATGTCTAATAAAAATACTTTTGGGAAAAAGAAGTGGGCTGCTTAAATAATGTGTTGATTTACCTAACCTAAACATTGCTTGTTAAAGATGCACTCACCGGTGTCATGCCAAAATTGTATCCCCTGCTGGAAACGGATTGTTATTGTTGGTCCCGCAAGTAAAAATGATTTTATCTGGATCGGGGATCAGTCATATAATGCAAAATATTTAACTTTATGTCCGTGATAATAACAAAGATAAAATATGTCTTTGTTTAAATTTAACGTTTCTTGATTATCCGAATATCACTTTGCCTACCATATCCTTTACAGTAGTCTGGACGGCGAGGCAAAATTGATGTGCAATATTAAGACCTTGAAAACACTGTTGAAAATAAACCATATGTGGTTCCAAACCCATGAAACTATGTTCAAACCACGTTTGAGTACTAGCAGTAAGGCGGTCGAAACATCACGTCAACACAGATACATGGAATGTGGGGCGGGGTGGGCAGTGGCTTGGTAAATATAAAGCAACAGTCACTGAAATCTGACTGTTTTTCGAGAGTCGTGGTTGTGATCGTGCTATTCTACATAATTGATGTAGTTTTTTCACCTAAGCTTGTCAACTACATTGCATTGAGAAGTCAAGGAACTGTATCAAGAAGTGAAAATGACTTTAATCTAGTTGAACTGTTACTGTAATTAGAGTCTGCTGGATCTGTTTTCTGTTAAAGCCTTTGTGTGTTTAATTTGTCTTTATTTGTAGTGTACAATACCTTTTAGGGAACCTTTTTAACTCTTCAAGACAGGAGCAGGCTATTTTTATTCCCAGCTGTGCATCAATGTTCATGGCATGCTTAAAATAACTCTCAACAATCTGTGGGAAGAATGCAGGCTATATTAGCTGTATGCTGCCCCTGTGTGGCCATATACAGTACAAACAGCTGGAGAGACATTACCTTGCAGATGTCCATTTGAATGTGAGAGGTTAGAATTCCCTCATCCCTTTGTGGGGAATCTCTCACACTCCACTGCTCATTTTCAAGTTCTATGATTCTGTGTAATGAAGATCTCATGTCATCCTGAAAGACAGGGTGTCCTGTTTTTAGCAATAGAACAATCTATGTTTATTTATTTCAAACAGTATTACAACATATCTTGTGGTTTGGGGTGCTCGAATACAGCACATAATGTATACCTTATTCAAACTTATACAATACTCATTTCTGAGACTATAACTAACACGTAATTACACCTATAGCCAACCACAACTTTGCTGCCCCAATACATAAAGGGACACACTGGTCAGATTTTTGGGTGAAAATATTGTCACGGTGATAAAAGAACACACTTGCTCAATCAGTTCAAAAATAATAGTTTAATACAAAACTTAACTGCTGACAGCAAACTCACTGGTCTTCACTCTAACACAAACAACATTATACGAAACAGGGATCTAGTCTCCAGCAGGTCTGTTCAACTCTAGACATCAGGGAAATAAACACACGAGTCTAAGAAGGGGTTTTTAAATGGCACCAGGTGAGTTACATTGCTATAATGAGGGCAAGTATCTGTTGCTGCCGGCTGCTGGTGAAGCCGGGTATGACAAATATATCAATCAATTTATTGGACAAAGCTTGTAGAACATGCTATTTCATAGTGAGAGATTCTGAGAGTTTTTTTGATCTTCTTCAGTGAAAATAACTAGCCTTTATTAGTATTTTGGTTATTTTGAGTCTCTGTTGCTCAACCAAAGGCCCAGATAATTTGAGTCATATCCTTAGTGATATATATAGTGCCAATAATTATGCTCTAGGCTACTTGCAGATTGCCCTTTAGTAACAAATATCTAAATAAACTTAAATTTAAACTAACTTGTGAAAAGAACATAATGTATATCTAAGTTGTTGCATAATGTATATCTAAGTTCCAACCTCCCAGCCTCTCAAAGCGCTGTACAATATTGCCTCACATTCGCATCATGCATGGTGACATTTAACCACCGAGAGCAGAGATTTCACATAAAAATGGGATTGTTGTGCATAGTCAGATATGGGATTGGGGGGGTGGGGTCAGTAATATTAGCAGGGGAATATAGTTATAAATCAATCAGATATGGGGGGTTATTAACATTAGCATGGGAGTAAAGACCATCGTGGACCATCGGACAAGGGCCGCGAGGGGCAACACGGCAAAGTTGGTATTAGGCCTATGTGACATTTCTGCGAGACCCACGCTATGGACCCACGGCGATTGCACTCCACTCCAGTTGATGAAGAACCAATGTATGGGAAAACAGCGCCGGGCCAGAGGGTGCGATGCAGGAGCCCACCCCGAGCTGCAGTTCAACCACGGAGCATCCCAGCGTAGATGAAACAGGGCCAATCCACACTGAAAGAAAGGGGAGACGACGGGTATGGTAGACAGTTGATGGCAGAGGGACACAACCGCAGGCCATCCTCCAGGTGAGAGGTTGAGAAGTGTTGGAGTACTTGTGGGAGGGACCATAGTCCAGTACATTTGAAAATAGGTAGTTGGGAGTGCCGAATCAATTACAAAAAAGGTAATATATGTCCCGGTAAATAAGATAGGTTCTCCGACAGATGATAGATGGGTTGGTGTCGAGCACACCCAATGATATCGTAGTAGGCTACAGTACTGTAAGCTAGTACATGTACGGTAGCTAGCAGGACGTCGTTTTTCGTAACTTCAGTTGTTTGGGGAAGACAAATAATGGCTGAAAATCTCCAAAAATAGCCAATTTAACTGAATAAAACAAAAATATAAATAATATAGATGATTCAGATAAGATATAGACAGACACAGAAGGGGAAGTGGCAGCCATTGGCACCAAACATGCTCCCCCTCAGGAAAAAAAAGGATATATTATAGATATATTACTGTAAATGAATTATTAACAAAACATTACATAGCCTGTTTGTAGATGTAATGTAGTAGTCCAGACCTAATAATCAATGCAATGAAATTAGTTTGAATGAAAAGTCCACCTGTGCACATAGCTCCCATAGCTCCGGTTAGTGGGGATAATGGTTGGATATGGTACTAGTCACATTTGAATCCATACTAGTATACCTGGAATTTGGTGCCAATAGTCTACCAAACTTTATTTTTGTTTTTACTTTGTCTAACAAATGTAATTTCAGTTGTAGAACACTGCATTGCAAACTGGACTATTATTTTGTTGTGCAAAATCCTGTATGCTTGAGACACTTGGAATTTGCGGCATCCTATAATTCCATAGAAAACCTTTTTCATTGACTTGACACATTGAACATAAACCAAGCTAACAGGGTGGAGTATATAAATGTCCATACTATTATAGCATATCATGGGCAGACATAAAACAATATAGACTAATTATAATAACTTACAAGATGTATATTTGGTTCCTCTATTTGAGAGGCATTTTGCTCAGGAAAAGCATATATTATTAATGTAACAGCAAGTACATTTTTTTGTGCAGAATATGAAATCAATACTAGGCCTACAACAATGGTTTTCAAATTATTATTATAAATTCCATCCCTTCATCCGCTTATATGTGGTCGGGTCGTGGGGTCAGTAGCTCAAGCAGAGAAGCCCAAACTTCCCTTTCCCAAGCCACATTAGCAAACTCTTACTGAGGGATCCTACACTTAGGCCAGTGTGGAGATATAATCTCTCCACCTAGTCTTGGGTCTTCCCCAAGGCCTCCGCCCAGCTGGACGTACCTTGAACACCTCCTTGGGAAAGCACCAAGGGAGCATCCTAACCAGATGCCCGAACCACTTCAACTGGCTCCTTACCACGCAAAGTACCAGCGGCTCTACGCAGAGTTCCTCACAGATTACTTGGCTTCTCACCCTATCTCTAAGAGAGAAGCCAGCCACCCTTCTGAAAAAACAACAACATTTCGGACGCTTGTACCCATGATCTCGTTCATGACCCCCTTTCATGACCATAGGTGAGGGTAGGAACGAAAATTGACTGGTAGATCGAGAGCTTTGCCTTCCGGCTCTCTTTTCATCACAACGGTAAAGTGATTTTAATAGCTCCCCAGCTCCTCCGATTCTCCGGCCAATCTACGGCTCCATTGTCCCCTCATTCGTGAACAAGTACTTTAACTCCTTCACTTGGGGTAAGTAATTCCCGACCTGAAGTAAGCACGCAATAGGTTTCCTGCTGAGAACCATGACCTCAGATTTAGAGGTGCTAATCCTCATCCCTACCGATTCACACTCGAATCGGTACGCTGCGAACCGATACACTGAGTGCTGGAGGTCACGGCCTGGTGATGCAATTGGAATACCATCATCTGTCAATTGAATTATTGAAATTTCATAACTTTTCCACAATATTCTAATTTATTGAGATGCACCTGTATACTACTATGAGACTATGCTTGTTTGGTGGGATTGATACACAGACAACTGGACAATCTGTCTCTGTGGTAACAGAACCCCTCTCATCCCGTTGCCTATCGTTGGGGTACCCTTTTCCTGCATCGCCATGGATATAGTTGGTGCGATACCCATGTCGGGGCACGGCCATCAGTATATTCTGGTTTTATGCCACTCGACTATGCCACCCGCTACCCTGAGGCCATTCCACTACGAACCGCTACGGGAAAAACCATCAGCAAGGAGGTGTACCTCTTGCTTTCGCATGTGGGCATAGCAGAGGAGATTCTGACAGATCAAGGGACATGCTTCATGTCTCGTATCATGGCAGAACTTTGTCGACGACTGAAAATCAAACAGATCAAGACGTCGGTATACCATCCTCAGATGGACAGCCTACTGAAACGCTTCAATAGCACCTTGAAGGCTATGCTGAAAAAGCTGTCAGAGTAGGACGCTGCTTCCGTATGTGCTGTTCTCCATTTGAGAGGTGCCCCAGGCCTCCACAGGGTTTTTCCCCTTTTAAATTTTGTATGGGAGGAGGCCTCGAGGGCTTTTGGACCTGGCTAAGGAGGCATGGGAACAGCACCCATCTCCCTACTGCACCATCATCGAGCACGTAAATCAGATGCAAGACCGTCTGGCGAAGATCTGGCCCATGGTGAGGGAGTACATGAAACAGGCGCAGGCCCACATCTTCAACCAGAACGGCGCAGTTCGGAAGTTCCAGCCCGGCGATAAGGTGGTGGTCCTGGTGCCAACCAACGAATGCAATACCTCATAGGGGCCCATTGGCAGGTCCCCTATGAGCTATTGCAACAAACGGGGTCGGTGAACTACTAAGTACGGCAGGTAGGGTAGAGAAAACGAGAACAAATATACCACATATATGTTGTTGGTGTGTAGGCTCGTTCTGTCAATATCTTTGGGGTTCCATTCTCTGACTGAGATTGAGGTGGCTGGGGAGCGG
>JAODLL010063777.1:0-17568 GCA_026546735.1 Forbesichthys agassizii
GTGCTGTGCCTTTTTTTCTCCACACATAGTGTTGTGTGTTCTTCCCAAACAACTCAATTTTGGTTTCATCTGTCCACCATATATTTTGCCAGTAGTACTATGGACCATCCAGGTGCTCTTTTGCAAACTTTAAACGTGCTGCAATATTTTTATTGGACAGCAATGGCTTCCTCCGTGGTGTCCTCCCATGTACTCCATTCTTGTTAAATCTTTTCCTTATTGTAGATGTGTCAACAAAAATGTTAGCATGTGCCAGAGTTTTCTGTAGGTCTTCAGCTGACGATCTATGATTCTTCTTTACCTCATGAAGCATTCTGTTCTGTGCACTGTGAACATATAGGCAACTTGCTTATACTTTTACTTGCTTGCGAATCTGACCATTATCCGTGATAGGAATTACAAGTTGAAACATCGACTAGGTCCAGCCTTGGCTTCCGTTGGTAGTCTAAATTATTAACTAATATCTGACCAAAATTAATTTTCTTCCTTTAGTCATTTGACGGCAGTGCGAGTGTGGGAACCTGTGCGTACCCCAGCCAACTTTTCTGCACTATCCCTGGACTATTGATGGCGACATGGCGTTGCCTGTTGCGACATAAAATGATTATCTTTATTCTTTCGGTACTCAGCGGATCTTTCAGACCTGAAAGAGTATGGCTCTGTTTAAAAATAAATTCCACGGTACGTCTTTGTTTCGGGTCTGTTTGTCATCTGGTCTGTTCGGATTGGATCTCAATACATTGAGATCCGGATCTTTGAGAGTGTGGCCATGCACACATGAAGGGCAGGGTGGTCTGGGTGTTGGACTTCCAGCCGGAAGGTTGTGGGTTCAAACCCCTGTGCTGACCTACCTGTAAGCATCCTTGAGCAAGATGCCTAACGCCTAACTAGGCATCTTGCAACGTGGTTGGTCACACCTTGCATGGCAGCAATCACCATCGGTGCATGAATGTGTGTGACTGGGTGAAAGTCAGGCAAAATACTGTAAAGCGCTTTGTATAAAAGCACTATATAAATGCGCCCTTTTACCATTTACATGCCTTTGTTTTTTGTTGTGGTGGGAGATTCTCTCTTACCGTGCGCCCATAATGCATCTCTGCGCCTCTCTCCTACTTTACTTTGTTCCGTTGCCCTCTTGTTTCACTTCATGAGGTTTATTTTTGAAGCAGAACACGGAAAGTTTTGATAAGCACATCTTATTAATTCAGCAGTGAACACTGTGTAAGTACAGTATGTGAAATCATTCTAGTATCTGATAGAAAGTTTTATGTATGTATTTTTTTTTAATGTATTTTATCCACTATGGACTAGAGGTCTCCACAGGCTTGATACTATTCAACCCACCTTAATTTGTTCAATTAAATATCAAATGTATGTAACAATATATCCTTGCAATTTTTCAATATACAACTACAAATGTATAATAACACACAATGCTATCAAGTTTAATGTAATGCCTTGCCAGATTTATTCCTTGTATGAGTGAATTGACACTGAACTCAGATAGCTAATGCTGTATGAGGATGATGCAAGGTATAAAATAACCCCCTTCTTACATGACTAAGGTCTCAGTTACATTTGTTAGGTATAGAAGCCTGCTATAGTCAGCGGATAATTGACATTGACATCATTTTCATAAAGGTGGTTCTCAATTCCATATTTAACTTTGCTTAATCAATCACAATCTAATGAAAACGCTGGAAATTCTGTGAACATAAGACAGACCGAATTGCGCAGCAAAGCAAACCTACTGTATACCCCCTGCTATGGATGAGGTTAATTGTTTGGATCAGCCATCAGCGAACACACCTCCATATAGAATGTCACATCTTACAGACATTAAAGGTCTGGAAGATGTGAATGTAATATAATTTGGAAACAAGATCTCTACGGTTCCCTTAGCAGCAATTCAAATCAAATTTAAATAGCAGAAGGAACGTTAAGACCACCCAAAGCAACTTCGACCAGAAAACTGCCACCACAACGTGGGTGTGTAAAGAGAATCATGCAACCAAGTCCATCAGCACTGACCAGCATCTAAGCAGTACCAAAGAGATGAGTGGCTTTGAAGCATGTGTTGTTTAACGCCAACACATGCTTGCTACTTCAGCATCGACACCGTATTTCATTACATAATAGTGAACCGCTTTCTTTTTTTGAATTCACTTTGCATTTGCTTTTTTCTGATGGAACTACTCAAACATGCCAATCACATATTGTGTAACAATCCTGGCAAGAAATAAATTAATAATATGCTGCCCCAAACCTGTAACCTGCATGGAAACCTGTAGGCATAGTTTTAATAACGATATGCTATCTGCAAAGCCTCTCCGCCTTCTCTCCATGAAGTTTTCCCATCATTTCTCCATCCTTGCCCTCGGCTGCCCTATCCCATGCCTGGCAGGGTGTCTCCAGGTCGATGGCTGAACGGGATGGGGGAATAATCCTTATGACTCATACCGTGCACCATTGGTCAGTTAACACAACCCAAGGGCTAGCGTTCCTCCTCACTATAAATAGAATAAACATTTTCACTTTTTGTTCCAGAATAAACCTAATGGGTCTGTGTGTATTGTTTCTGTTTGTGGGGATAGACCTTTCTCCCTCATTTGACCTCAACTTCCTCAGTTAAGACATCTATTGTGAAGAGACCAGATTGCATACCAACTGAATTTCTCATAACTATGCATGTTTCTGCTATTACCCTGCAATTACCCCAAATGCCCAAGAAATACATCTTGACATCATATCATTAAGCACTCAAGGACAATTTCACAGCACTGCTATTGGTTCTCTTTGCTTGATGTCTCTCGTAATAAAAGAAGGACACATTGTGCGAATAATGACATAATTGCGTTACCAAATTGGCCATGAACTTCTCCGATGATTATTGAACTATAAACTTTAGAGTGCAAAGATATTTCTAAAATAAACAATGCTTAGGTAGTGCTCTGTTCGGTCTGAGGTTAAGCGTTTGTTGAAGTACGTGCTTAGCCATGTAAATTAAACTGTCCTTGGCTTACAATAGCAGCAGGTATTGTGTTGGCACTGGTGTCTGTCTGTGTCACTGTGTGTGTGTGTGTGCGTCCATGTCCGTTCAAACAAAGCCTTAAGTGTAGTCCCAGCTGACAAATAGCTGGGTCACGTTTTTCAGTATTTTTATATAACTGGCTGTAACCATTTGCTCTTGCCTCCAGCAGCGCATGCCCTCCGTCAGCCTCTCTCCTCGCTCCCTAAGTCTCTAGTCATTTAGTGTTAATACGTGGGGTTATTATGCATACCCTAGTATGCGTAGAGGGCTGGGCTCTGAGCGGTTATATCGTCAAGTAATTTCCTGCGCTGCGTCCAAGCGAACACACACACACACAATATGCAAATATGCAGTTCTCCTTCTATTAAAGCAGTCATCTTTTAAGAACAACACTGAGGTGGAGAGTTGGTTAACCCTTCCCGCTCCAGGCACACCCCAGCACCGCACCGAGCCAGCATTATGGTTCCGCATGCGCATCAGTCACCTGTCAGTTGTAGAAGATGATTTTGGAAAGGGCCTTTACCCCAAAAATAGAGCGGCAGCTCCCTGTGGAGATTGTGTTTTTGGGTCACATTTGAACTACCGTACTTCATTTTAATCACCATCATGAAATCCCATCATTGCTGTTCATGGGCGATTTACAATAAGTGTGAGTCTTTTTTAACCCTTTAATGATCTATATGTGGCCAGTTTACTTTGGTCTTGTGTGCGTAAGCATTCATTGTCCAGCAGTGTTGGATTGGATGTGTGCACCCTAGTGAATGCTTATTTTAAGTTGCCTTTTCCAGTTTTTTCTTCTTTCCTTAACTTTTTGGTCTTGTGCCTTCCAAGTTTTTCAACTAAAATTGATATCCCGTAAACAATTTGCAGTGAGAACAGTTACAGTATTAATGTTGTTTGAAGATTTCGTTCTCACTACACTGTAGGCTGCATGGGCAATGATCCCACAACCTTTTACGTGGGAGTCAGCCTAGCCGCAAGGCTGACCAACCTCTCTCTTCCTCCTTCCTGTACGGAATCCCAAAAAATAAAACAATAAAAAAGGCTAGTATATTTCTGCTCCATATCTACTTCTTGAGTCTAATTGGCAAACAGTGCTGACATTTACACTGTGTGCCCTCTCCAACATGGCTCCCCTTCCACCATGAAACACCCCATTAGCTGGAAATGATTTCTCCGTTTGTATTTTTAGTGTCTTGCGTTCTCCTTCTGTTTCCCATATTTTAATTATCTGCTCCTTCCTATTGAAGTTGCAACGCTGCCTTGATCATTGAGTTTGTGTCTTGCTGGGGCCATTAGTACACACAAAGTGGAGGGCCAACATAGGCCACATGTAAAAGCCTTCCCAGACACAAGCCCTTGATTCCGCTGTGGATTTCCCTGCAGCAGAAGGATACAGAGACGAGTCCTTACTGATCCAAAATGGCGTATTTAGCCTAAACTTTATCAGCTTCCAATAGTCTCCCTTATCTTCTCTAAAGGAGAGTTAAGTCCAGCACTAGAGCACACAATGGAGGTTTCCTCCTCTGCAGCTTTTCCAAAGACCCTATCATCGCTTTGCAACCGACTTGGTAGCGATGAAAGGCACCAACATTAAGCCTCAGCAGACCAAAAATGAAGAACTGTGACTGCTCTGAGCATAAGGGATTTCTGATGGCCATGTGCCAGATTAACCTACCTATGAGGTACCACACTGCTCTGATTTCTAAAATGGAGGGGAATGACACACTCTAAGTGGGAAGATGAGGGTAAAAGCTATCAGACTAGAAGGCTACCCCAGTCGGGACAAGCTTAAGGGAGGTGCAGTAAGACCTTCTTTCCCTTCGTCAAAGCAAACTTAATTGAGTCAATACTTTTTGGCGGGAAACATATATTATGAACAGTTTTACTCTGCTTAGCCTATGTAGCCTATTGTCTGTTTGGTAGGTTTGTTTTTGTTTGCAGTCGTCTAGGTCCTTCACAAAGCCAGTTCGTCCTCTATGGCCTGTCCTACACAATCGCATGCACACACACGCACACACACACACACACACACACACACAGCGCCATGTACCTTTTGTCCTATATTCATCTTCTTGCCACAGCTGTTCTCCTGTTTACCTGTGAGCCCGACCTGTGAGCAATGAACACATGAAGGGACCTAAAGTGGGTGTGGGTTGTATTTGTTTGTGTGTGCCGACTGCCTAATAATAACAACAGTGGCAGTAAAAGGAAGTGGGAGGGGCATGGCAGACAATGAATGACAATACCAGTGTGTACACACTGGTATTGTCATTCATTGCTTTACTCTGCCTGTTTGTCTTCATCATTTATTTTTCCTGTTGCACTTGTCATTTGCAGTATTATTGTTTTTTGCGTCCCTCTTAGTGATGTGTTTGTGTGCGTGTTTGCGTGTGCGCGTGCGTGAGCGCTCTGTTTGTCTCCAATGCTAGTAGCAACGTAACATTTCTTTATTTCTTTTTGAAAATGCAAATGTTTCTATTTGTGGCTTGCTCCTGTCAGGGAGTGACACTATTGAAGGAGTGTGTGGGTGTGTCTACACAAACTGTGTTTGCCTGACACAAAGCATGTATGCCTTTGCTGTGTGCCACTGCTTACTGTGTGCATGTCACTATTGACAGGGATATTAGTGTTGGTCTTTTAGGTGTGTGTGTGTGTGTGTGTGTGTTTGTTTGAATATATAAATAATCTACATGGCACGCTGCCATTCAAGATGGAATGTTCTAGAGACTGCTGTGACTGCGACAGGACTGAGACTGTGTGTTGCCAGGCGCCGGCGTCTCTGAGAGGCCTGCTACTGACTGCAGCTGGAGGCGCACAGCCGTGGTTGACACAGGCGAATGCCACCGAGTAACTTTCTCTCTCCCTGTCTCTCTCTCCCCCCCCCTACCCAACTCGTTTTCAGGACAAGAACAAAGACAAAGACAAGCGATTCCGTCCACTTTACGACATCCCCTACATGTTCGAGGCCCGAGAGTTCCTGCGGAAGAAGCTGATCGGCAAGAAGGTAACGGAAAGGCGGACGTGGCGCGCCCCCAAGACCGGCTCGCTCTGTCGCCATGGCAACCGCATGCCTTAGTCCGGCCGGGGGGGTCTGGTGGGCGGTGGAGGGACATGTCACCACGCTGGTGTGCGAATCGCTATTTAATTCAGCGCTGCAAGCCACTCGCGAGGCGTCTTTGTATGGTGGCCAAACAGTCCATTTAGGTGCTTGTGATTGTTGAGTCGTCTGGTATATGCATTGTAGCGCTGCGTAGGCAGAGATCGCGCCTCCCCCCCCCCATTTTTATTTAAAACAAGCGCTGTTTGTATATCGATCTTCACGGGAGGGCGGGGGGAATGGGCTCTTTGCTTCTGGCCTGTAGTGATTTACAGACCTCGGACCCAGCAGGGACCTGCCACTAGCCCAAAGATGCTAACGTTGAGAGCTACGCGTCTATTTGCTCTGGCATACACTGCGTTCAACAGTCAAGCGACGTGAGAAAGCATTAGAACAAAGTGGCACGCAAAGTCTTTCTAAACCACAAACCAACTTTCACACTGACGTTTTTAGAATATAGGGCCAGTGCTCTCATGACCCAGTTATATCTAAAATGGCAAAAAATATAAACATTTAATTTTCACAGCACTGTGCAAAAAAATAAAAGTTGTATTGTCTCCTTACATTATCATAATGTAAGCGTCTAAGGGATTGTAATGTAAGCCATTTTAACTAGCGCACGGGTCGAAAACTATGACAACGTTTTATTGTCAAACTGCATCGCCAGTATGCCGGACGGGATCAACATAACACGCACTGAGGCGCACACACGCTTGCATACACATATACATGCAGAACACACACACACACACACACACACACACACACACACTGCAGGAACAAAGTTGTTCTCCCTAGCATTCAGCACCCCGTTGCGATTCGTATCCTCGCCCCACCATCCCATCACAGCGATTTTAATCATCCTCGTTAATGTTTTTTTAATGACGGCGAATTCAGCCGTAAGCTGGCCGCCGACCAGCGGAGCGAGAATAATGGTTGCAATGTTTTGTGTGCGATGTCTGAATCCTCTTTTTGTGGGTAAGATTATCCACCCGTACAAAAAAATGAAAATGAACACCCACCATATACTGTATGTTACTATGTTTAAATGCAGCATAATGACAATGAGAATTCATGTTGGGCTCAAAATGACAAGCTTTATAGCTAGCCACATGATGGGGATGTAAAAATCCACATTGAACAAACTGCACATTCAATGACAGTCCCCATTAAAAAAGCAATGGCCTGTTTTTGTCTATGCATTGTATATAGATTTGCACTTGTGTCGATCGCTGTTTTTATAGTACTCATGACATTTAATGGTGGGATTATATGACCAACATGCAATACGAAGCTCTCACACACGCACGGACGCAAAAAAGTAAATCATCTCTCAAGTGTGAAAAAATCAAATGGGAAGTCTACACGTGATTCTGTGCTTGAAGCAAACTATTGATTGGAGTTTGTACGGGTGGCTTACTATAATGTATATGTTGATATAACACATGCTGACAGTTGTTCACGCTTATGTGCGCCCGCAACGCAGAAAAGTAGCACAATTCGTCCAAATGACATGCCCTCCTTAGCAACGTCCCATGCAGTATCGCCAGCAGACAAATGAGACACAAGAAGACTTTAAATGATTGCATGCTACAAACTCTTTTCCTGAACCTGACTGCAGTAAATGATGGCTGAAGCGGCATGGGACCGGATTCATTTTAAATGTGCTCAGATGTGTTAAAGCATCCACTGGATTCTCCTGTTGGAAACACTGTGTACTAGGCTTGTAGAGGTACAGGAGGTTGATGCAGTCTTAGTTTCAAACCAAGACGACAAAGTATTGCATTTGACACACACTCTTCACAGGGGGTTGGGAATGTGTTGTGTGTTACATCCCAAGGGCTTGGGAAGGTCGGCAGTGGCCTTCCCAAACAGTCAAACATGCCTCGGCAAGGAGACTTAAAACAGTGTCTAGGGTTTGCATTTGCTCTGACCAAGTGGCTGAGCACCTTACCAGATCATCAATGTACGCATTACAAGATGGAGTGTTGTACAGACCTTGAGCAATAATGCCCGTGGGAATTTGCAGTCTTTTTTTATTTCCCATGAAAAGCTAACTCTTCCACAAAACTCCTTATCAGGCAATACAAAACACGTGGTTTAAGTAATCTGTATTCAGAGTTATTCTGGAGCTTTTCTGCCTGTGTGGCAAGTAATTTTTATGAGCTGGTAAGAAGTGGAACAATCGCTTCTAGCTTCTGCATTCCCAGTAGCTTTTGGCTCTGTGTGTGCTATTAATCACTTTGCTGTAGCGTTTGCCTGTGTAAAGTGTAGCTCGTTACTGTACATGTACAGAAACAGCTGGAATTAACAAAATCCAGGTCACGTGACACTGACTGGAGAACGTGGGGGAAACCAGAGCATTCGAAGGAAACCCACGCAGACACACTGAGAACATGCAAACGCCACAGAACATGTAAACTCCACAGAAAAGCCGTGACGACCAGAGTTCGAACCCGGGACCTCCTTGCTGTGAGGCCACAGTGCTATCCACTAGGCCACTATGTTGAATGAATGACTTGAATGACTACTTAACAAGTTTTCCCCAATTATATAATATGGAACTTTGTTGACAGTGTTTCCAAGGCTTCTAATTACGTTATGATGCCCTCCGATGCCATCATCTGAATATGTATACAGTACACACCAATGGATTCCTCAGCAGTTGATTAGCATTGAAGGTGTCTCCCCAGTGTGTGCTTATATGCTCTTTGAAGTGAGTTAGGTTTAAGTGGAGAGCCTTTTTCCCATTTGCCAACTGTAACCCCCCACCCTCTAAAGAAATCAATAACGGAAGAGCCCTGGAACATTGCTGTGCTACCGTTGCCTTTATTGTTGCTAAGACACAAGGCTGCAGCTAAGAATAAACCCCTCTCTCTGCCTATTTTGTTCTGTACCCCCTCCCCCCAACCCTAATTGCAGAGCTGGGAAAAAAAAAAAAAAAAAGATTGTTTGAAGGTACAAGTTGCACCCCTTTGGCTGCCTTTGCAACGAGTAAGAACGTGGTACCGTATGCTGCACTGATCAGAGGCTGACCGCAGGCTGTGTTAATGCACAGGCACAATATCTGACCCGTACCTTTTTAAAGCTATGCTACATGCGCTGGTTTGATTCACCCAATGCAAATGTCAGAGGTGTGCCGCCGAATGTGTTTTGATCCAGGACGTCGTTGAAGGAGCTGATTGACTTGAAGAGGCAAAACGCTTCGGTTTCAACGTTCCAACGGCTTATGGGAAATGGCGCTGTGTGGCGCACACGTTTTGGGCGTGCTGATTTCTCCACCCCTAACTAAACCTTGGAGGACGTGCCTAAGCATCAACTGTCTGCACACTCAGCTCAAGCTCAATGACCTAAAGCCACCACTTCAATTAAGGAGAATACAAAGCTACAATAAAAGATCCCCCATCTCTTCTTTTGACCGTTCCATCGATACCTAATACCCATTATCAAAAAAAGTGTGAATCTGCAAGCGTCTTAGCTGTTCGCCACTTGAAAGACTCTTTCAGAGCTACAGAAGGCTTTGGGGAAGGGGGGTGGGGAATATTCTTCACAGTCCCACCTGTCCTCGTGTACATTTGTGGTCGTGTGAAATGTCAAAGCTGGCCTCACTTTTTCTGAGGTTAATTAAATGTCTCTCTCTCTCTCTCTCTTCTCTTGCCTATCTCCATACCTCGCCTTCGTTTCTCTCACACTTTCCGGAACCGAACGGCTGCCGTTTGCTCTGTGGCGTAATCCCAAAGAAAAGGGCTAGATTGGGCTAGCGTCCTAAGTAGGGCTTCTTGTGTGCTCGGGCCCCAGCCTCAGCAGAAAGGAAATTCCAATGCAAAGTGTTTGCATTAAGCCACTTATCAGGCTGGAGCACATTCGGATAATCCCGCATGCTCAAAGTGGCTCCGGTTATGCAGCTTCAGACCTTGTTTTTTCATTCTTTTGTATTGCCGCATGTGTGGTAGCTCAGTGAGTATGCAGTCTGTGTGAGATGCAGCATTTGATCTGTGAGCGAGCGTGTGTGTGTGTGTGTGTGTGTGTGTGTGTGTGTGTGTGCGCGTGCGCGCGCACAAGGCGACAACTGGATCTGGGTAAAAGCTTGCGTGCACAGCGTGTGGACCCCGAGCGACACCATGGTTCATAGTCCAGATGAGGCTTGACTGGGTTTGGTGGGGGTTGCAAGCGTCATCCCGGCTTTGCCCTCCCCAAGGGCTCGTTCTCTCTCTCACCCCATTAAAACTGGCGAACATGCTGTGAGCAATGCAGCTTAGAGGTGTGCCACAACTTGAATCCCCCACAAACATCGTTTGAATTTAAGCTTTCAGGCTTTTAGAATTGAGGAAATTCAATAAAAATTGTATTTTCTTAATAAAGAAGCAAATGTGAATTTCTGTTTTAAATATAAATTATTAGTTGTTTTTTTTTGTCTCGTCTGTTAATTGCTGTTCATTCTCCAGACTTATCTAACCATGTCTGCATTCATTGAACATGTACCTCAGTGTGTTTGGATCTCAGATACCACTGAGTGAACCTTTTGTTTTGGCTCTGTACCAATTCCTCTAGGCAGATGCATCTCACACGGGCTGTTCTGAGCACATGCATATAAAGACACTTCACTTTTGTGTCGATGTGTATTTTCTAGACGTGTTGCACACAACGTTTAACAAGACACATGCGCCTATTGCGTCTGCACACGGCTTTTCTTCCGTGACGCCAATCCACATCTTCCCGTCAAATGAACAAACTACCTTGTCCGTGACTCCTCCTGTTGTCCCCCTCTTTATCGGTCAATTTGCCATCCATCCATCACCTCTCCCTGTTTCCTCCTCTGGAGGTTCCTATAGATGGCTTTCCCTTTTCGACGCATCGCTCCAGTGGCCCGCAGAGAATACAATTGAATCCACTCTAATCCAGCCTCTCTGCGTCCGAGTTTTTTAATCTGTCATCCGCTGTTTTAATGGAGAACGGCTGGTGGTTTTCCCCTCCCCAGTGGAAACAACAACGAAGGTCCAAGTTTATTTACTTGTATATTTCGCAGCGCAAACATTCTGTGCCCATCCATTTGTCAGGTAGCTCATGAACCATGCCTAGCTAGACAGAGGAATGGGAACACCCTTCTATGAGAGTAACCACATCAGCAGCAACGCTTAACAAAAGGGGATTTGGGTAAACGCATTAAATGGCTTCACTTGTTATACAGTAGCTGAGAAAACATGAGACGGCTGTGTGTCTGGGTCCATGAGAAAATGAAGAGGTTCTATGGGCCATGGCAGATAATGAACTTCTGTTCCGTTACGACGCAATGGTTTATTTGCTGGAATTCAGTGGAACAATGAATGAAATGAAGTGTTTTTGGGGGGAAGGGTGCATTAGCGTGAAATGGTCGAGAGAATCTCATTCCAATTCTGTTGATAATGCGAGGGGAATCCAGGATATGGGCAGTATTAATGGTGTTTTGTAAAGGGGCTGTTGAGTCCAATCTATGACAGCACATTTAACATGAGAATTCAAACGACTTGAGCAAACATCACTATAGAGTGCAATGGGGCGTTTAACCAAACAACCCAAAGGAAGGGAAATGCTAAAACAAGCCAGACGTGGCGCGCAGTAATGCTGCGGCCTCGTCTGATGCGCTCACACTGTTTGTCACGTCCCTGGGTGTGCACTCGTGGGTGGGCCCGCGTTGGTAGTCTTTTAACATCCGGCAGCCGCAGTAAAACACAGTTCACTGGCGAGCGTGGCTCCAGCGCCTCCCGGTAAACATCCCGTATACCTGTGACTAATTAGCTGTGGTTTAGAGAAGGAGCCCAGGCACGGGTGACGGAGTGGACGAATACCAATCAGTCCCTCCAAAGAATACATGGGACTACATTCAGCAACACATCCATCGCGGCCAGGTCATGGTGACCTTGTGCCTGTCCTGCACCCCCCCCCCCCCCCAACCGATTAATGACACGACAAAAGGCAGTGTTTTATTTATCTCCTTCTCTCCATTCCACACATTGTTTCAGGTGGGGGAGGTTGTGATATGGAGAGGGGGGGTTTACACCCCTCCACAATCCCATAATAGCCCGACACTACTGGCACTTATTTTTGGCGTGTTTCTTTTGAGTCTTGCTGTGATATGGAGCCAGATGCCTCTGATTGTTGCGTTTGGCAGGCGGGATGTTATTTACCTTCCTCGCTGTGTATAACATCACTGCTGCCTCCCTGCGGATGTGTCTGAGCCGTGCGTGCGTGCGTGCGTGCGTGCGTGCGTGTGTGTGTGCGTGTGTGCTCGCGCATAGGAATTCTACTGGACTAGCACACCCTGCAGGTGGGTACTATAGTTACTACAGGGATGTGTGTTAAGAACATACTGTATAGATGTGTATGTGTTTCAAAACATCCCACCATGTCCATAATGATTTGCATTGACTGAGGGGGTGACCTTGGGAGCAGACACACACGCGCGCACACACACACACACACACACACCGCACATAGGCATGCAAACATGCGCGCTCACACACTCGCCACCCTGAGCACTGCAACAGTATGACAGACGCTGTCCTTCCTGTGTTCTTGTCAGTAGCCAAACTCAGTACGCTAGGGTGCGTTTGTTTAGTTTGACCCCTCTCTCTCTCTCTCTCTCTCTCTGTCTCTGTCTCTCGTCAGGTCAATGTGACAGTCGACTACATCAGAGCGGCCACGGGCCCAGGTGAAAGCACCCCGGCCTTCGCAGAACGCACCTGTGCGACAGTCACAATTGGCGGCATGTAAGTTCAAAACCTCTTAATGTTGTTGTGTATATTGACATTGATCAGTGGTGGAAAGCCATTGATGTTGTGATGTCCAATTGTGAACTGTGTCCTAACACAATTGCTCTTTATTCCTGAAAGTAGTTTGTCTGAAATTAGTGATTTTTAAAAAACTTTTTTTTTTTAATTGTGTTAACCACTTGTAGGCAACAAACTAATATTGTTAGTACACGTGGGGGAAAGATTTGTAAATCTCTTGAAATAATGGCTTAAGTCATTTTTTCATGTGCTTCAGAATACACAAAAAAAGTATTTGCAAATATATAGACATTATATAGTTATTATACAGAGGCATATATACATACACACATACATACATACATACATACATACATACATACATACATACATACATACATACATACACTATGTAGTTTTTTATACACAGGCCATTATACTACAGAGGTTGAATTGCAGGATCTAATCAACTGAGGATGTTGGCAATTTTACCAGAGGTGGCCAGCCAGCATCATATGCATGTTAACTGTGCTAGATGGCACATATGCATATAACATGCATTTACATCTCTTTACACTAGCTATAGCTCCCATTAGGGCTAAATGATTTTTGGAAAAAAATCTAAATGCGATTTTTCTGACAGATATTGCAATTTGATTTGCGAAAAAAATGTAAGTTCAATATTTAAGTTCAATATATGTAACATTTTTAATGGTTATAGATCATTACCACATGAGATGGCATCAAAATATTAACTGCTCTATAATCTAATTAAAGGATGAGAGCATGAAGATACCGGTACATAATTAATTTCTTTAAGCATGGATTTATTTATTACATTTTATTGGCATTGGCATTTAGATAATTTTTTTTAATGGAAAATGGACTGCATTTATATATTTAGGTAAGGCACTCTGTGTATTCTCATTAGAACCCCCCCCCCCAAATGTTTGATCCTAGAAACTTCCCTGTGGGCGTTTCCTGCTGGAACTTTAGTTCTACTGTTAGAAATGTAGTAGTCTTGAATTTCAGAGCATGACTGGTAGACCTAGAGGGACACCGCACTGATTAGTTAGAATTACCGTCAAACAAGAAGGACGGCATGCACATTTCTACAACCATTGCCACTATAAAATAAACTGTCAAATGTGCATTTAAATCGCATGCTTTGCGATTTGCTAATCACATTGGTCCAAATTGCAATCTAGCTCCCATTGTAGGTTTGTAGATGGTGTGCATTATTGGAAGGTTCTTTCTTTTTATAGGCTACATCTAATATTTACAGCTATCGCAAATTAAATTTGTTCTGTAAATATGTCATTCCTTGAAAGCCAGTGGAGAGCAAATAAATGAGAGAGCCTTATAACTTCTAACGTTTTCAAGAAATAAGACACCACTTGAAATTTCCTATTTTTAAAATCTAATATTTTCTGGGTATGACCCACTTGGTTTATGTAATTACTTCATGGATTTTGACAGCTTTTTGAAGGGTGGATAAAATACATATGGTGCTAGCAAAAAATGTAATGAAGTTTCTATAGGTTCAGATGTCATCAAAAGTGCCTGAACAGGCTTTTTCCTCATTCCTTATGAGGAAGTGCCATCCATGGCCCTGAATATATTGTAAGTACATTTTCCCTCTCAGAAGTGTGTCATCAAAGCACATTTCTCGGTTTTCACGTACAGCACATAGGTCGAGCTTTGCCTCAGGACTAGCCAATTACCAGCGCTAGTTAACCTCATCAACTTCTT
The DNA here is from genome assembly GCA_026546735.1 of Forbesichthys agassizii. Taxonomy (NCBI): domain Eukaryota; kingdom Metazoa; phylum Chordata; class Actinopteri; order Percopsiformes; family Amblyopsidae; genus Forbesichthys; species Forbesichthys agassizii. Next base: position 14,630 of record JAODLL010063777.1, read on the forward strand.
TTGCCTCCGTGGCGTACCGTACCCAGGAGCGCACCCCTTGACATTTCCCACAGTTCCTTCTGGCACAAGCTCCGTGGCGCTACGACGTCTGCGTGGAGCTCTTTGGGAGTGCTTGTAGCAAACGTGTGGATTCTTCTAGATGGAGGTGCTGGAGATGAGGGGAGGTGGTGTGGAGCAGAATAAGGGTTGGTTGCAGGCTTGTTAGATTAGTGTTGGTATATGAAGTGCATTTGGGTACAAGTATACTTTGTCCACAATGATTAAATGGCAAAATTATCATGTAATCGCATCACTCTTTAAAGCGAAGTTGTTGAATAGAAAATAAGTATGATTAGGAGGCAATTTGCATCACTTAAGATAATATTTACCAGTCAAGGCTGAAGTGATTTCACCGCCTGATATGTGGGTTTGTGTCTCAGTCTGTCTGTGTGTGTGTGTGTGCGCGCGCGCTTTCTTTTTGAAGATGCGGACGTCATTATAGGCGCATTGCCAGCAGCACTTTGAAATGCTCACTTTGTCTCAATTTACGCAAAATCAAAGACACTGAGATGAAACAGAAACCGCATTGACGGAGAGATAATATGACTGGCGTCTCCGCCTCGTGCTTCCCTGACCCCCGTCTTATTCCCACCTCTTTGTTTCTCCCTAATTAATTTAGTTTACTGGGCAGACGGCATTGAAAGCGAGGCATTTTCTTCTTTCTCCCCCATCAATTACCATGCCCGTAAAGACAGAGGCCAGGCAAACTCGCTCAAAGAACTCAAGTGGCGCCTGTGCGCTCCATTTCCCGGGTGCAATACCACCAACACCTCTCTCTCCCCCCTCCCTGCGATGATTATCCCCCGAGAAGCCGGTTAGCGCGGCTGTGGCGTAAGCAGTGACCTTGCTTTCCTGGCCTTCAGAGATTCACGGTTTCTTTTCTTTCAAGGCTCTCTTGGTTTCTCTCTCTCCATCGGTAACTCTCTCTCGCTTTCTCACAGCCTTGAGTGTGTGTGTGTGTGTGTGTGTGTGTGTGTCTTCCTCTCTTTTTTTATTTTGATTTAAACGTTACGTTACATGGGTCTCACTCAGTCTCTCTCTCTGTTTGCAGTAACATTGCTGAAGCCCTGGTCAGTAAAGGTCTGGCCTCGGTCATCAGATACAGGCAGGATGACGACCAGCGGTCATCGCACTATGATGAACTGCTAGCCGCAGAAGCACGGTGAGACACACACACACACATTTCACTCTCACTCACAACAAACAAGCGCTCACACACTTGCACAGTATAGTATACACCACATACTGTACATATGCTAGTGTGCTCACTCAGACTCCACTAGCTGCACGATATAACCTTGACACATTCTGCTTTTGAGGGAATGAAGAGAACAGAGTCTGACCTTGAAATGTACTTTCCGAGGAAGCCAAACGCGTCTCGTACCCCCGGAGAAACCCACTGCTACTTGTCCCCAATAAACGCCCGCGCGCGTTTGCCGCCCCCCCCCCTCCCAGGTCCCGTGCTGTGCTCCTGCCCTAAACATAGGCGCGACATCCCACTTGCTTGGGCTGTGAACTGTAACTGAATGCAAGGAATTTACTTGATTTATTTATGGCATGTTCGAGCGCCGCAGCAACGCCGTAAATCATCGCGCATAACCGCTCCTTGGCTCCCGCCGAAACGACCTCTCGCCCGCTTTATTCTCACCCAAAGGTGCTCACGTGCACGGCAAGGACGCAACCGTGTTCTTGCCGTGCACACTGATACAGACGTGCTGCGGATGTGCCGACGCACGAACGCCGCACGAACGGCAGGTGCTAAATCAGAGTTTCTCTTTAGGTCCTATGAATATAATTATATGGCGGTGTGGAGGGATTTGGTGCAGGCTTCATTACTTTTGCAGAGATTAAGATCTGCTGGTTGCAGCTGGATCTGGGCACTGCGGCCTGCTCTCCATTCGTGGCCTGTCCAGTGACACTTCATCGCAGCCGACCTCCACGCGCTCGCGTTATGATGCCACTCATGACGTCTCTGTGGTTTGTTTAACCCCTGCGTCAAAGGAACCTGTTGATCTCTGTGCTGAAGAGACGCATGCCTTGTTGGTGACTGCTCCGAACCAATGACCCGCAGCTTATCAGCGAACCACCTCCAGGCCAACACGCACACACAGACACGCACACACAGACACGCACACACAGACACGCACACACAGACACGCAGACACGGACACACGGACATACGGACACGCACACACAGACACGGACACACAGACACGGACACAAGGGGACACGGACACACAGAAACGCACACACGCACATGTGCACGCGCACGCACACACACAGTTTATACATTAGATGTGTTCCAGTAAACCCATTTGCTCCACAGTTCCCCCCACCACCTCACCACCTCCCCCAACACACCTCTGACAAATCACCCCCCCGTACTCTTCCCTTGTTTGGCCCGCACGCACGCGCGCACACACGCACACAAAAACAAGCTTTCAGTGAAGCCGTAATGGTGGCGGTGGGGGGGTAGCCGGTATCAAACCATATCCCACTTAGAGCCGGTATGGCCCCTCCCCGTGAGTTTACTCCATTTACTCGGAGAGTCGTCGTTCCGGGCCGGTTAAGGCACTCGCCTTATTGTCTCTCATTCAATTATGATGAGGTGTGTGTGTGTGTGTGGGTGTGTGTTCTGATCGCAGGGCTGCCAAGAACGGAAAAGGTCGGCACAGCAAGAAGGAAGTTCCAATCCACAGAGTGGCTGACATCTCTGGGGTAAGCACTGGCGTGGGCGTGCGGGGGCACCATAGACGGATTAAGCCGTCCATGGGCCCTGGGCACAGGAACGTGCTGGGCCCATCAGCCACAGACATAATACTGTACATTACAAATCATTGTAACTTGTGGTTGGTTTTTGCACACTGCTGAAATGCTACGTTGCCGACTAGAACTGTACT